>JAQZBX010045949.1:0-20906 GCA_029593785.1 Cabassous unicinctus | reverse complement strand
TTCCCGGGGCCTCCTTGTGAGGGCAGGCCGGCTCGCGCGGCACCGTGGGCTGATGCGGCAAGACCTCACAGCAAGGGGGAGATAAGCAGACACAGAGAAGACACGCAGCGAATGGACACAGCAACACAAGCGGCAAGGGGGGGATAAATAAATAAAATAAATAAATCTTAAAAAAAAAAAAAAAAAGAGTGTACTACTGGATAGATGTATGGTCGTATGGGTGGATGGGTAGATAGGGCAAATGTGGCCAAATGTTAAAAGCTGGAGGATCTGCATACCTGGGTTTTGGGGATGTTGGAGTTCACTGTATGAGTTTTGTATTATTGTTGCAACTGTCCTTTAAATTTGAAAGTATTTCAAAATAAAAGTTAAAATGTATATTACTAATCAAAATTTTTTGTTAAACGATATAGCATTATATTCAAATACAGCAGCAAATACTAGGGAAAAATTTCTGAAATGTTCATCCTCCTTATCCTCTCTGCCCTCAGCAAGAAAGAAAAGCCTTGGTAATTAAAAAAAAAAAAACACTTAAGCACAACTGCAAGTACCATATTCTCTATTAAGAAAAAAAGACAGAATACACACACATATATATAAATATCTGTGTTGTATGTGTATTTTTTTTTAAATGTGCTCTCCAAACAGTTTTCTTTTTCCCTTGCTCTTTTGCAAAAGAAAGATTATGCATTACAATCTCAAATATACTTAGAGCTATGTCATAAAAATGATCTTGAACTACTCAGAAAAGGGTATTCTCTTTAGGAAGGCAGAAAAATACAGTTTAAAGATATTTTTATCTACACCAAATTAAACGATATCTCAACACACTAAAGTTTTACTCATTGTTACTTAAAAAAAAAATCCTTCTACCACCTCTACAAACATATCCTTCAAGGAATCTAGAAGCTTATTAGGGTATGAGTACCAATACTTGTCACCCCAGAAAACCAAGAGATGGTGGTACTGCCCTGTATAGGGCCAGCGCAAAATAAAAACTATTCTTCAGTTTAATAAGGCGAAAACAAATATCTATCACTGAAGTTTTTAAAAACCCTGGAAAACTGTGTGTGCAAGTTAACCGAAATGCCACTGGTAAAACAGTTACAACTGTCAAAATAAGGGAGGCTTACTTCTATTTTACTTAAAAGGAACAAATAAATTGGTCATCAGTCATTGATAAGTTCTGGATTTGCTACCACCTCCAGAAGCTGTACAAATGGATAGTTCTTTTGTTTTCCTGAAATTATTAAAAACATGTATATCACATAAGGCAAATTCACTTCATGCTTTACTTCAGTAAAATGGAAAAAAAATCTTTCTCTGAAATTGGCACTAAGTTGTTTTAGGTTCTTAATAGCAAGGAGATACATTCAACTATATGTAGAATGAACACAATCATAATACGAATAAATAAAAATTATTTCCTTTATATAATCAGCAACGAGGAACTCCAGAGGTAGAATGGTAGAAACGAGCATGGATCCTATCAGGTCACAACCAATGAAGAAATTAAATTTATTATTTTTTCTATGGTTTTGGCCATAAATTGCTTTACACATTTAGGACCTGAATAACACCACTTTCAGCAGAAATCCTGTCCCATTAAATCAACTAACATCAATTTACAACTTTCAGGACTGCAGATATAAAAACGTAAAGTATAAAATTATGTAAGTTTGAAATGGTTTTAATCGTATTCATTAAAAATATTTACATTTCCCAGTACTTACTTGACAAAACCCCCTTGCAATATAATTCTACTCTAAACTTTTATTTATAAAATGAGGCTCATTTATGAGATTTCAATGAATGTTATACTGCAAATTACATTCTGTAAAATATCTTAAGAACTTTTTTTTATCAAAGGTAGTTTAGAATATTGGATTATTTGAAACCCAATAGTGCCCATGGATGAGCTTCTAATAATTCTTTTCATTAATGCTTGGAAAGCACTGTGAAAATGAAAAGTGCTGTTAAGTGCTATAATCTCCCTTAATTTTTCACTTACACTGTGTGCACATTGTGAAATAAACACATATGCAGCATGTCCATGTTTTGATATGTATTTTTATTTCCCTGCAGTTTTCACTTATCAAGAACAAGTAACAGGGAAAGTTGTCTGAACTAGTGCATAAACAAACATTCTGAAACACCACTACACGTATCTAATTTACAAGAACCGTATAAAAAAAGTCACTAAAACACTACACTATGAAGGTGTCCAACGCTTATAGTCAGACTTTTTCCAACCCGTTACTTGCCTTGTAGCCACAGGAAAACTCTCCAAAATTGAAAAGACAATCTTGCCACAACCCTCCCCCCCCTCCCAACACCTGGGATGGCTCGATATCTAGACTTCCAATAATTATTGCAATGATATAATGCAATACATACCTGGTAAAATACCCTTTATGTGGTGTGTTACAGTTTTAAAGCCAGTTAAAATATGCAGTCTTCAGATAAAATGTAATCCTTGAAAAATCTTCTTATCTGCACAGTTTAAATGTGCTAGATGCATAATTTTTCCTAGTCCGTTTTTTTCTGTGTAATTATTTTTTACAAACTGGTATTATAAATAGAAATATACATTCAAAATATATGGAAAAGTGAGTTACTACATTAAATTTGCATGTATCGATCCATCCCTTTCCCCTGCACAGTAACAGAAAATACTATTTTGCCTTTAACTTCATATTTGACAGTGAAATGCCACTAAAGTATTTACCAAAAAGTCCATCTAGTCAAATTGTGAAACAAAATGAACCAAGTGAAAACTTTACAGTTCCTTTAGAAAAAAATTACAAGAATTTCATTTCCTAGCTATGAATCTTTAACTTTTTAGACACAAAGTTGGATTTATTTTTTACAAGATATAAAATGTAAACATGGCAAAATAAATAGTTAAAACAAGTGATGCAGGATCCCATTTCATGCTCATGATCCCATTAAAGAATTATTTTTTAAAATCCATTCAGTTGCAAATTCAAGTGCAAAAGCATGATGATGAATATCTACTATTCAAGTAACAGAAATAATATTGATGATACAAATAAACTATTTTACAAGGTAGTGATTTTCCCAATTTTACAAAATATACATTATATATCGATTTAACATCCGATATACTGTAGTCCGTTTAGGTCCATAGTAACGCTCTGTGGTCCACAGAGTGTCGCCTTTTACATTTGGCTGGAATATGGATGACCGCACACCACCAGCACAAGTCAAAGCCACACAGTGTAGGTTATGTCACTTCCATAGCGACTGTGGTCTCTGCTATTCCATTTAAACCCAATCTTTCTGGTTCATGATTCTCTCTACAATAAAGACAAACCATAAAACAAACATGAACACTCTTTAGAACACGCAATTATCATTTAGAACTTAGAGATGCAAGAAGTTTAGTACAACCAAACATGTACTTCACAAGAACATTTCATTAAAATTACAATTTTTAGACTGGAGTGAGGAATTTTTCTTCAGCTCAGAAATCCTATAATTTCTAATCACTTCATTATAACTATTTACTTAGGAAAGATAATAATTTAATATGATAAAGAATTACTTACGAAATATACAACACAGGACAATCCAAGTGTTTTTTTTTTTTTTTTTTACAATAGATGGAGCATATGGTGGCTCAAAAAGAATAATCATTAAGAGTACATAAATTACTTTCACTATAGTTTGATTTTATGGGTTTAAGATCATGCACTTATTAAACTACGCAATTTAATTTTTTTTCCTGATTTACTATTCTCCTTGTATTAGTGTCACAGAAAGGCATATAAAAACACACATTGATATACAGTATCATAGATCTTGTTAACCTAAGTATTCTCAATTTTAAAATATACATAGAATAATTTTCTTTAAATAGACCTTATGTATAATACTGAAGAAAACATATGTTTGAAACTACAACTCTGGCATGAAACTTAATAAAGTAACAACCCTAACCTTCCAGAATGCCTAAACTACAAAAAAAGTAATAGTATCTGAAGCTTCTAAAATGAGGCTCTCTTTGATGTATTTGTCAATTTGATGTTTTTCTTGTTTTGTTTTTTACAGTTCTGGTTGGCACTTAAACATCTACCTCGCTAACTCAAACAATCAAAATCACAGAGAACTACATGAAGCAGATTCTCAGTATCTGTTGAAAAGCAAGTTGTCAACAAACACCTACTGCTTGAGTAGTGAAAAAAAATGTCATATTCTTCCCACAGGAGAGCCAGAACAAAGGGATAAAATGATACTTGAAATACACACACACATACCTACCTTGCTATGCTGCTAATGGCACTGCTGGGAGTAACCTTTGGCACTCTGTCCATACTGGCAGCAACTGTGGCAAGTTTTAAGGCTGTTGGCGATGGTGCTGAAGTCCTTGTATTGATATGCACATTGACTGGAGAAACAACACTGACATTATTGAGGTGCACTGCATTTGTCAGGCAGGAATTGTTCATGGGAAGTGTTTGAGGGCTGCTTGTGCACAATGCTGGGATTAAGTGGTTTGTAGTGGTGTGGCCAACTGTCCTTACAAGTTGTACAGCTGAAATCCCTGGGCTAGATGATAAAGCCATATTGGTGGAGTATAATGTTTTAGAGGTTCCTGAAAAAGAGAAAAAAAAAATTCACATCATGTCATGGGACATTAATAAAACTCTTAAGACATCAGGAGCTTAATAAAAACAAATGCAAACATTTGTATTCTATTTAAATACAAAGTTAAATTTCCACATAATGGCCACTCCAAAGAGAGCTTCTCATTAGTAAGTCTGATATATCTGAGGACCTGTTACAACCCTGTATGAAAGGGCTTTGTGAAGTATTTTGTTGCTTCCATTTCTGGAGACTTTGGAATTGAGTATAGTATGACAGAGAAGCCCTAGAAGTCAGAGGTGCTCTGTATAGGTTGAGGGTTAATGGAAATGACATGGGATTTCCAAAAGAAATTATATAGATGCATGAACACGAGAAAGGATGGGCAATCAGGATTGTGTGTATATGGTAAAGTAACTGGAAAACCCTAGAGTCTGAGAGGTAGAGGAAGACAGGTACAGAAATAGGCTTTGAGGACTAAGGGTGGTAAGAAGCAGGCAGTTTCACAACGATACTGTATTTGAAGGGAAGGGAGTCAGGGAAAAGTATGCTTATGAGTATGTAGGAGTGGGGACGTAAGTCCTATTTCTAACTTACTGACAGACTGTCCCGGACTATATTTTGCCTTTTTATCATTGCATGGATGATTCAATGGTGATGGCTGGTGCGTAGCTTGATGGGTTTCCTAAAGTGTGAGGAAAGTGACAGTATGTGGATGAAATTAGGAAGTTACACAAATAGGCATTCAGTGGCTGCACAAGGAAAGAGGGAGCAGGCTTCACAATTCTAGAGTCCTGATTTACTTTAAAACATTTCCCCCTTGGATTTAAAAAATAAAAACCCATAACGAATGTACACACTAATGCAGGGTGCTGTATGTATTTTACGCATGCTTTTTCTGTAAACCTACAACTTTTCTAATAAAACAAACAAACAAACATATCCCCAATCAGTGAGTTACAACTTCAAGCTAGTAAGTTCCATGTGAAACCAAGACCTTACCTGACGGCTGGACAACACCATTTATGTTGGTGTGGCCAGTGTTCTGTTCCTTGGCTACCTCACTGCGACTTGGAACAGGCGCACTGACCACTGCAGATGCAGCAAAGTGAGCGCTGGCTGAGTCAAGTGTTTTAGACATACAGTCAGAGGTGCTTGAGCCCTGTAAAATGAACACATTTAAACTCACAATTTTTTGGATGTGATTTCATGAACATATTAAGGAATGTGGCAAAACCAAGAGGTTACTGTCTTTTAAATCTTGAACAGTTACAAGTATTTAGATGAAGAGATCTAGGACTCTACAGGTTATTTTTGGCATATGAAGCAGAGAAGTGACTAAAAAATGGGAAGCAACTACTTCTGAAAAAGAACAAAGGGACAGAAAAAAAACAACAAACCCAGCCTTAAATATGATATTAATTTTTTCACAAGTGTTAATGAATGCTTTGAAAAATACTTAATCTAGATACTATGGTTTCCATGAAATCACACAGAGATGACTAATAGTCATTTTTGCTACAATGTAAAAACATTAGGTCTGGTTGCAGCAGGCTGAAAATACTTTTAGGTCAGCTACTCAAGAGACTGAGAAAAAAGAAACACAGAAAAAAGGTAAATGACCATTCCTCTTTGACTCTGATATAAAACAGGTTAACTGTTACTAAATAACCAAGAGCCTAGATGGTGGGCCAGTCCCAGATCTGTCTGGGTGTCACTGGAATGATTCAATGGGATCCTAGGGTCATTGAGATTTTCATGTTGCTGGACTCAGGATCTTCAAGGTCAGAGTACATTCTCCAAAGAAATAATGTTATTTTGAGTTTTGGGCTTTTATGAGCAGAGATTAACCCTCTGAGAATGAGCTGAACCACAATGGGCAGATCTTAGCCTGACAGCTCACAGAATACAATCAAGATTGAATTAATCATAGTTATTACTTTAGAATCTAATCAACCAAATCAAAGTAAGAACATTACATCAAAACACATACAGATCAATAAAACTTAAGACTTAAAATTCAATGTCCATTTTTTTCAGATGCCTCAAATTTCAAATACATTCCCAATAAATGTTATATGAGGGTCTTTTTATTCTTATCCCTAGTGCCTTCATGTGGTTTAGATTTATTAAAAAATTCAAGAGAATTAGCTTTCAGTTCATGGGGCATGTCCACATGGTACTTTAACACACAGTTTAAGAAGGGGTCAAGAAAGCTATATGCTTAAAAATTTTTTTTTGAGGGGATGAGGGTAGGGGATAACAGTTCTAAGACCATATAATTACTTCTCCTGTGAATTTTCCCTTCCCAAAAATCTGAAGTTACTTCTCTCCTAAATAAAAAAAATACCACATTTGGCTCTAATGTTCTTCTCATATTAAAACACTCATAAGCATAAAGTGACTAGTTTACAAACTAGTCACTGAAAATTATGTAAGTTAACTGAAAAGAAACTTATGTCACCCCTTCAAAATCAAGAATGGCAATATCAAAGTTACTTTTATAACTTGTTTAAAATTGAGCAAATTATGAAACAAAAGAAAAAACCTAACCATGATTAAAAGTCAGGTTTACCTGTGCTTTTGGATGTGTCTGTTGCGAGGAATGCTGAGATTGCTGTTTCTGCTGAAGCTGAGCAAGTTGCTGCCTTTGCATTTGAACTAACTGCTGTTGATGTGTCTGAAATTGCTCTTCTGTGATACCCCCTGTTACTGGTAAAGGACATTAATTTCAGGAATAAGTATGTTTTAGAGTATTTTTTAATAACACAAGGAGATTACAATATAAACTTATTTCACAATTAAGATGAAAAGCAACGACAAATCACAATATATATTATTAGTAAAGAACCCAATAAAAATAACAAATCATTTAGCAAGAATGGCTTATACTGATATCCATGACATCCACAATATCACAGGCAAATATATCCTATGTGTAGTTTTTACTGTAAAACACAATTTTAATATGAGGATTCTACCTTTTATTCAGACTTAATATCTCTGAGATCACTCTTATTCTTTACATTATGGTTAATTATATAATGAGAAAAACTTTGATTAATGCAAATAATAATGACTATGTTATATCTTTAATAAGAAAGCAGGGGGGAGTGAATGTGGCTCAAGTGGTTGGGTCCTTGCTTCCCACATGGGAGGTCTCAGGTTCGGTTCCCAGTGCAAACAAATGAAAAACCAACTCAAGGGAGTTGCTGTGACTCAGTGGTTGAGCACTGGCTTCCAAAATATGAGGTCCTGGGTTCAACCCCCAGCCCCAGTACCTCAACAAAAACACACAAAAAAAGAAAGCAGGACTATCTGCAAGACTAAATGATTTTTCCTGCTGTTTTTCATATAAGAGTGAAGTGAAAATCCTGATTAGAAATCAGAGTAGAGGACAAAGATGTTCATCTAACATAACCATAAACCACAGTTTAAGCCAATGGGTTCGGCCTCGAAAATAAGACCGATCTACCAAAACATGGACTAGGAGTCAGAAAAGTATTCTGGAAATTAAGGATACAATGTATCTTTGGATATAATCAACTATGCTATGTCCAAAATGTTAAAAGTTAGTGCATTTCAAAAAAAAATAAAAAAAGACACAAAATTTTTGTTTAAAAGACCAGCTAAGAAAAAGCTGTAATAAGAAACATTTTGCTTAAGAAATGTCAACAAACCTTCATTCACTGATATTTATGTTGATTAATGATAAACTGATTTAGAGGAAACAAAGCTACTTCCACAGAAGTTAGCATATTATCAGAGTAAATTACAACTGGATACATGCACTACTATGGTAATTTTGCTCTATTTTTTCTTTATTGCGTTATTTCTCCTCTCCCAACTATTTCACTCAATCAACAAGAATACACAAATATCTCATGATGCAGAGGTGTTGCATTAAGAGTCACAGTGAATACAGGGAAAAATAAATTAAGAAGAGGATCTCTGCTGCCATAAAGTCCTAAAGTATTTGGAAAGAAAAGATAAATACAAAGAAATACTAACTAATATAAGTCAACGTTTATATGCAACCGAGTGAGCTAATCATATGATCTAAAGGAGTTTAGAGAAAGTGACACCCTCAAACTAGATTACTTAACTCCCCCAAAGTTTTCTAGTTAGTGGGATGACAAATAAGAAACAAAACCAATTTTTGATGGTAAAATTAGATGTGTAATAAAGTTACGCATATTTTCTATGAAAAGGGAGTTATGCTCTAAAATGTATAGATCGATAGATATACCTTCATGTCTGTTCTATAACATTGTCATTAAAATTTGTACTGGACCTTAGGGGATACTGGTTCTTAGATAGCAATTTTATTTTTAAAAGACTGAAAAACCTGGGGCTATTATAGTGCTCACTCTAAAATTTTAATATTACCTGTATTTCTGAAGTATACATAAGTTATTTTACTGAATTACCAACAAAACCAAATGTCTTTCTTTGCACATGTTAAATTCACTGCAAGTGTTCTGCTTGTAAATGGAAAAAAATAGTTTTAATTCTAAATTTACAATCTTCAAAATCAAATGAAAATTTGAGGTATTCATGTTTTATTGAAACATCCAGCTGTTTGAAAACCTTGGGGAAAGAGATGAAAAATAGTTTATTAGATACAAAGGCAAGAAGGAAAATCTTAAGTTATACCCTAATAAATATGTTTAGGTCCTAGGTGTATAGAATATACCAATTTAAAAGACAAGGACTTGGAAACTTATGTTAGGAGTGTCCACTCCCTAAAATCTAGTGTTAAGTTTGTATGGCATGGAGGTTTATGTTGTAGTGAAAAGGTGAGAGGTACAGTAGTTAGCTTCAATTGAGGAAGAAACTAAAGAGAATGTACTTTCAGCATCTATTTCAAGATTGAGAAAAAAATGAGAATAAGAATCTTTTTAGTCAGTCAATAAAATTTTACCAATTCAGAATAAAGTATGAATCTAATTAAATAAGCGGAAAAATCAAATTGTAATTTATTTTTGGGTTAGTAGTCCATAGCTAACAAAGAAATGCCAATTAGAAGTATTCTATTTGCTTTCATAAACAGATGATCATTTATGTATATATTAGAAAGGGATGCTGATAAAATTGCCTGGGTTTTTTTTGGCTATGTCTACATTATTTCCCTGTCTTGTTGAGACCATTAATTTGCTCAAAACCCCGCCCTTTACCCTATAGAAAACTCAAATTCCAGCCCAGACTCAACCCAAATAATTCAAATTATAAGTCAGTGTTTCTCAACCTTTTTAAAACTTAGGATGACTGATACAAAAATATCTCACCCCTGATCCCATTCCTGGTTGAAAATCACTGATATAAACTTAGTTTAATTCTATAATATAGGTACACTTTTAAAAATTACATTCATTTTCTCTCCTTCCTCTCTCCCATGTTCCTGAAATCTAGTTCTTTCTTTACTATTAAGGTGTTTTGTGTTTTAAAAAAGCTGATGTTACTCATCCAGAATTTGAGAGTCCTGTTTAATATTTAGAGAAAACAGCAAACAGTAATTGCAACACAAAATTGGAACATGTACAAAACATCCTTTCTATATAACTGACCCCATCTCTCTGATGCGGTGAAGGGAAAGGGGTAAGAAACATGGTTTTAATGATACAGACACAGTATTGAATTGCCGTTCTCAGGGTTGACTTACTGATAAGTGGAGGGTGGTAATTTTATTGAAAGCACCCTCTCTACTATTTTCCTTTCATAAAGTTACTGAAATACTTCCATCAGAGATCAATTTTTAGATGACCTTTAGTCAATAAGAGGTATGCATTAAAATACAACAGAAAAAGATTGTATAGTTAAACAAATCTGTTTAGGAATGAGATACAAGATAGGCCCAGCTATGGGTGGGGTGGCAGTGGGGGGTTGGTGGTACAAAGAGGAAGGAGGAAACTACAAAGAAGAAAACTTTCTGTTTCTCTTGCTTAGGGCCCAGTCAAGTTCTTTTCACTAGTTGCTCTTAGGTTGCTAGCTTAAAAGTGAAAATCATGCTGTTGGTCATAAATCCACCCCTATCCCCGGATCCATCCAAGTCCTATCAGTTTAAAAGTACGCATAAATCTCATTTCTGTGAAAGTGGCAGTATTTCACTATTCCAGATAGATGGCAACTAAGAAGTTTTGCAAATCTCTCTGGGTAACATTTTAATAGATAGATATATCAATTATATAATTTTATATAATTTTCATGTATCCCAAATAGGTCATTGTGTACACCAGTAACTTATGTTTCTAAATATCTTGTGCATATAATTGATAGTCTTTTTTAATAAAGCCCCTAAGCTTTCTGGATATTTTCTATATATCTGGCCCATTACCTATCTTGGATTTTATCAGGACTATTACTCCTGAGATGAATCCTGTATTTTTCCTTAGAATACCTGTCACCATCCTTGGAATGTTAAGCCTGTTTTCAAAGGTCCTTAGCCATCCCTCATTTCATCCTTTCGCTTCAGGTATGGGATTCTTGTATGGTGATTTGCCTGGGTTGACCCTTTATCACTGTTCTCTGTCATATTCTGAGAGTGATACTATGGGTACCACCATTAGATTTTATACTTATATAATAATTATAAAGCACTAGATCCCTGTTTCTTAAACTTGGGCCCACAGAGAATGTACTCTTGGGTATGCGAAATCTTTGCAAATATTTGTTAACTTTGTATTTTTGTTTCACTGACAAACTAAAGAAATATCTAACAGAAATACATTCTGGATCTTCTGGGTGACCATCCCACAAAAGAATGTGGACATATAATTTTTGTGCTTTTGTCTGCCTTTATTTTTCATAATTTTAAAACTTTAAATGTAGTGTTTCTCACTGGGCTAAGATGTATTCCTGGGAAGCCATGAATTATCCAAATCTGAGAAACTCTGGCCTACACCAAGTTTTCACAGTTTAATGAAGAGCATCCAACATGGGGGTAAAGATTATTTAGAAGTCTAAAATGAATATATTATCCAGCATTTCTTCATCTACCAGGTAGCCTTTGTTTTTAAGAGTTTTGATATATCCTTTCATTGAAGCAATGCTGATAAACAAGCAAATAACACAGCTCTGGGGCTGTATTTTTTTGCAGGGGAGGGAATCTTATTTTAAGTCTTCCAGTTTAAAGAGAGCCATTTAAAAAGTTCACATAAACCACTGGAGCTACACTAAGGACACATCTAGTCCTTAATGTTATTATCTGTCCCGGACTAAACACAGTCTATAAATGTAGCTCTCATAGCTAAATCGTAGCTAAAGGCAAACTATGGAATAAACTCCAAAAGTGGGGGGAGTGGGAAGATGAGGAACCAAAGGAAAGTGAGGATAACAAAAACAGACTAAAAATCCATTTAAACTTCTGATACCCAACCTAAATAGCTACAATAGAAACTTAATTATTTTTTCCTTTAGCATTCATTAAAATCTTTAATAAATCCATTTCTCACAAACCAACTCTAAACCAAAAAATAAATTCTTGTGAGTAGCTTGGCTAGTTGTTAAAGTTTTACCCATCATAAAAATTTGATGCTTGCAAACGTTCTATGGAAACTTAAGAGGGAATGGTAAAAGAAACTGGATAAATTAAAAATCAGGAATTTCTCTTGGAAAACTATGTAAAATGTTAATGATTGACTAATTGACAATATTAAGATATTTGGAGCTACTAAAAAAACACTGTTGGTATCTATTCTCTGCCTACTCAGTATATTAAAAGAGGTCAGAAAAGAAAAATAAAAACATGTTAATTTGTAACTATGCATTAACAATTATTAACCAAGATATTTATTAATCAAGATAAATATAAATTAATCTGGCCCTTCAAGTTTTAACAAGGAAAGTTATTTTTAGATATAAAATATATTTTGTTGAGTTTTGGATATAAGAACATCATCTCAACGAACAGTTGAATAATGCTGCAGTTTCAAATAACTAAAAACTTTATCCTCTATTTATACAAACTATGTGCTGTAAACTCCTTGAAGGTAAGGATTATTGGCTTGTAAAACTTCAACTTTTAAACACTTAGCACAGTGCTTTGCATATAATAGATGCTAAATAATTAAGTGTGAAATTAATTTTTCTTGGTTAGACGCTTGCCATGTTAGGCACATTCTATATTTCCTTTCTCTGTCCTGCTTCTATTCTTTGAGAAGAAATTTTCAATTAAGAAAATGTACCTTTAATTTAATAACAGTTATAAAATATATCTCTTTAAGATTAAAAGTCTTTAGTTTTGTTATTCTAACACCTGGGGACACACATTTCAATTTTAGTTCTCCAAGTCCTTTAAGTATGATACTGAAAATAACAACTGTAATACATTTAGGACACTGGGTTTATGATGTGAACAACATTAGCAAGGGTTACTTTCACAAAAAAGTAAGAAATTCTTTGCCACTCATCCTCAAGTTAACAGAAGAGGCAGCTCTCTCTTTTTTCTAGATATTGTCAATTTCCCAGATGTGAAACAGAACATACAGTACTTATAATTTGTCTAACTTACTGATACTCTCTGCTAGGTAAAAATATGGTCTTGTGTTAGTATTGTTACTGAAACACATGATTTCATCACCAAGGCCATTAAGAATGAGAAGGCACAAGTGTCAAAGACACAGAGACTCAAAGAAACACAAACATACAAGGATTCAATTATTTTGTGTATCTCCATCAAATTAAGAAATACAAACTGCTACAGACTCTTACATCCTTTTCTTTGGATAGATGAGAGAAACTTCTATCAGTATTTATTCAACTGTAACGGAATCCATTTAAAATTATCTAACCAGAACTGAGAAAACTATGTAATGAATATTGGTATAAATGAATACTTAAAACTACTACAGCTTTTCTACAAAAAATCTGATAAAAGACTTGAGCTTTAGTATGTATTTATATTCCATGCCTAAATAAGAAATTAAAACAAAAAACAAAACCTTGTGGCCTCAATGACTAGAGATTCAGTCAGTAGAGTAGGTAAACGTCAAACAAAATCCTTTACTCCAGTAACAAGTGATTAAATATATATTTGAAAGACCTGATATAAAAATATTGCCTTCTAATGCAGTTTAGCTGTTGCTTAAGCCTTAAAAATTTTCAAGGCTTTTTCAAGGCAAAATGGTATTATGTTGAAGGTATTTAAGAATATAAGATAGGAAAAATTACACAGACCAAGAAGACTACTTTTTTTTAAAGGATGTACCAGGGATCAAACCCAGGACCTTGCACATGGGAAGCAGGTGCTAAACCACTTAAGCTACATCTGCTCTCTAAGAAGACTACCTTTTTTCTGATGGTAAGGGAAAGGCAAACATAAAAAAATCATATAGCTTATGAAGTATTTTGTTTTGTTAAATGAAAATAAAAGTTAACACTGTACATATGTGATTTAAGCCTTGAGAAGTGCATGCACATCTCAAGATAATATTTTAAATTCTTATTTTACATCGATGCATGGCAGTATCACAGAATTTTAGAGCTGGTAATATTATGGAATTATTTCAAAAACATTAAGTTATGTTTTTGATTAAAAGCATACACACAGTACTGACAATACAAAGAAATACACAACATATATACATTTTCTGCAATAAAGTTAAATATTAGATCTAGAGGGAGTGGATGTGGCTCAAGCAGTTGAGCGCCTGCTTCCCACATGAGAGATCCCGGGTTTGGTGCCTTCTAAAAACAAACAAGAAACAAGAAACAAACAAATGAAAAATCCAACTCAGGGAGCCGATGTGGCTCAGTGGTTCAGCACCAGCTTCCCACATACAAGGACCAGGGTCCAGGGTTCAAACCCCAGCCCCAGTCCCTCAAAAAAAAAAAAGAAAGAAAATTAGATCTAGAGTATATCAGGAATTTATAGTAGAAAGCTGCAAATATGTGGCCATGTTCGAGTAGAAACATATTAAAATCTATATATTGGTGTGGTAAACAGTGATAGAAAAGATATTCAGCCTATGTTCAAATTTAATTATAAATGACATATATGATACATTTAAAAAACTCTCTGTTTGGCAAAAATTATTTTGAGTAATGTTCAATACAGGAATTCCAGTTCAGTTAAATACTTGAAACAATCTCTTGGAATTGGCTAAAAAAAGATTTGACCTAATATTTGTCAACTTCTTACTATCTTTAGCTTTCAGAGTCCTGCTACATATCAACTCATACTAGGTGTTTATCCATTTCAGCTTAAAAAGCTCATTACACTTAACAGATGCGTGAACTTTATGTAAGTGGGATGACATTTTCCTTACCCAAGTACATTTAGAGAAAATTAATCAACTAATTTGGAGAAATGATACACCAATTTCCAATCATTCAAACAAATCCAATTTTCCATTTCAGCTTTTAAACAGATAAATGTCTAAGTCAAGTTTGAAAAGAAGCAGTTCAGTACCTAAAAAAGGTTGAACACTATTGAGACTAAATTTTAAGCTAAAATGATTTAAAATCACTGTATAGCAGTTTAATATAATAATTTTGCAAACTAAAAAGTACCATCAAGGAAATAATTTAGAAATAGATATATTTTACAGAAAGATACCAATAGTATAGGTCACGTCACACTATTTTTGTCTCTGGGTACTCATGCATTATTTACAATGCATATATTATCAGAATGTCTATAAATTATACATACTTGTAAACATGCCATAAAGAGACTATCCACAGAAGAAATCAACACAGAATTACATTGTAGATTCTCTAGCTATTATACATTATTTACAATGCCTATGTCATAAAAATATTAAATTAATATGAGCACAATTTCTCTTAAAAGGGAAAAAAACTTTCCAATTTCAGCCGAGAAGTAAGCTATCAGACAAAATCTACAACTCTTCATAGGGGGCCTCTTAAAATTTTTGAAAAAAGAGAGCTTTCAATGCTACTCTAAAGGAGCAAAGCTTACATTTAAGCAAAGTCAATATACAACGTAGGAAATTTTCTTTAACAAAGCAGACAGTATCATGGTATGATGATCTGGTGGCAGCTTCTAATCAGTTTGCCCTCCTACCCATTCTGCCTACACATTCACCATACCAGACCTAGTGGTTAGGGCATTTTGGTTAAAGTGTGAACCATATTTTTCTTAATTTGGAAAAAAAAATGTAGTTTAGGATAAAATTTCTTTCCTGAGTGGGATTAGGAGAGTAAACCTTCAACATCTACCCTGAGAGTTTATTTAGTGGAAAAGGAAATGAAAATTAAGAGAAAAGAATAGGAGGGTATACTCTTAACAAAGTGATAGCCTACCTGATATGCCATTCTTGCTGGTGTTCAATAAAGCTACAGATGCTGCAGAAACTCTTTTATCATTCACAGTCTGCCCTGGTTTCCTTGAGGTACATTCATCATTATCACTGTCCTGTAAATTTAGTAGCCTTGGCTGGAAACACTGTAGTCGACATGATCTGATATTGCTTAATATTTCAGAAAGGGACAGTCTATTTTCACAATGTTTACTGGAAGCATTGGTCCGAGAGAAATTAGAAGAAAAGTCTACAGTTTGGGAAGAGCTTGAAAACCCATTCAGCATTTCAGGGTCTATCTGTTTCAGGACTGAGTCATGTTCTGTGGATATTCGGTCCATTATGACCCTGAAAAACAACATAAAACCAAATATTAACTCAAAGAATTTTACCAACATTTTCTCTATACATTTTCTTCTAGCTAGTAAACAAAAAACCATTTCAAACAAATAGTTTACCTTCCACCTCTGCCAATTCGCCTCCTTGCAAATCCTATACATCTTCTTGGGACTGTAAGTGTTGTAAGGCAATGCCTATACCTCAACTTATCCAAATCTGCCAAGTCTGAATTTTCAAATGAATGCTTAGTTTGGTCCAAACGAGGCTGCAAAGAAAGACAAAAAACCTCATGGAGTAAATCTGAAATGCAGAAAAGTTAAATCATGATAAGAATAAAGTAACTGCAGCACCATTATTAGAATGATCAAAATCTAAATATAAAATAAAAAAATTGGGGTTTGAATTATACTAACTGGGCAAAATTCTACAAAATTAAAATAAAAAGTTCACTCACCAAAATAAACCAAACTGAATTTAGAAGTATTTTAAAAGAAACATATCTTTAAAGTACATTATGGCTTTTAACATGTATGCTGCTAGTAATTTTTGAGATAAACCAGAGGGAAACAGAATTTTTGAATGAAAAACTGCACTTCAAGCATGCATGGGTCAAGTTGAATATCACCTCCTCTTCACTTTCAAGAAACAGACAGCCCATTTCTTTGCCTTCCCATTCATCTCATTTCTATTTTTCTGTGTTTTACCATTTCTTCCCCCTTTCATAATAATTTCCCCTTCTCTCTTCAGCATAGAGATAGGAAGTTAAACAATTTCCTACCGCTCCTACATGTAACCACCCCACACACACCCTGAAAAAGTTTAGCGTATATGTTTATCATAATGCAACAATAAAAACAGTTTCCACAAGCCATTTATGGAAGCCAGCCTCATTACTCTATAGCTATGTCTTATCTGAAAACTTGAGCATCTGGGAGTGAAATTCACTCTTGAAATAATGGCTCCACCAAAACTTTACTTAATAGCATAAAGCAATTTTCAAAAAGTTATGAATACAATTATTAGACAGAATATTGCCATAAGTGATGTTTAAAAATTACTTTATGTTCGATTCTTACTATCTATGTACAAGAAGAGCTTGCATAACAATGAATTTCAATGAATAATCAGCAGCCACCAAAGGTTCCAGAGCCAACTAAGAGATTCTGGGCTTACCTAACTCTAGCAATGACTGAGTAATTTTCAGCAACTGCTGAAGCTTTAGTTAAGCCAAAAATGAAAGCAGATTTCTAAATAAATGAGGAAGTATCAATTTCCAAATAAAGCATCTTGCCACTCTTTACAAGGACTCAGTACTCTTTAGCATCTTTTACTTGTATCCACATATGGAATGTTAAAATGCTGATGGACTTGCCATTTTTAGATCAAGACTAGGTCACCTTGATGTGGGTAATTCTAGTTCCTGTTAATTTCAGTTCACAAGAACACCACAAAATACTAAAGTTCTTACAGCATAATACTGGCATCCTGCCCGCCTTCTGAAAGCAGAGGGGCCATCAGGATCATTTTCTTCTTCAGGTTCTGATACTGGGGACGGTACCTAGGTAAAAGGGGCATTCCATTTAGGGGTTAACAAAAGTCCATGGATCAATCTTTATAATGACCTAATATTAAAATCATAATCACAAACAGTAAATCATTTCTACCTTACATACAGTAGGCAGTGAATTTCTCCCAAATATTTAAAGACTAGCAGATATTTTCTAATATGGTTAAAAACCATTATTTTCAAAGGATTCATTCTTGCAGGTAAGCATATATGGTATTATGCTTGCTTAATTGCTTCTGGACAGGAAAGGCAACAGAAGCAGAAAGAATTAGGGCAGTTTTTATAAATCATTTATATTTTGTAAATAACGTATATGGCCACGAATACTTGATAATGACAGTATGGCTCACCTATAAGTAGCTGTGATTTTATCAGATAACTTTCTCTCTCTGTAATAAAACAGAAAACTAGGAAGTAAAAAAAGGCCATGCATTTTACTCAAAAGGGCAACCTCATTTTCCCCACTCACTTTTTTTCTTTAAATGACTTTTTTTTTTGAGGTACCGGGGCCAGGGATTGAACCCAGGACCTTGTATGTGGGAAGCTGATGCTCAACAACTGAGCCACATCAGTTCCCCTGAGTTGGTTATTTTTGCTTGTTTTGCTTGTTTATTTTTTGGTGATGGTTTTTGTTTAGGAGGCAGCAGGAACTGCACCTCCCATGTGAGAAGCAGATGCTCAAAAGCTTGAGCCATATCCGCTCCCTTAAATGACTTTTAAACTTAGCAGATCAGAAGCAGAAAATTAGAAGAGGAAAGACTGGCTAAAGGTAAGCAACTGCTTGCAGAGAGAAGTGATAAGCCCTCAGTCTGATAGCAAAAGGATAAACAAAGACTTTTAAAAAGCTGTCACATATTAAAAAACATTCTGTTTGAGGCCGTATGATGGCAGGTCAAATATCTCTGTGTAATCTGAGTGGACCCCAGGACATTACAGCACACTTTGTAAATATGTCACCAAAAATAAATGAAATGATATACAAATATACTCTGATATGACAGGGAAAGAATGTTATAGATATATTTCTACCCATAGTGGTTAAAATAAAAAATTTTGGTGCTTAGGTTTCAGTTGTCTCGCAATTTCACTTTGCAGTACATCTCATTTTCTGACAATGCTGGCTCAACCATATTTACTTGTAAATATTTGAACCTCACAAATTCCTGTCTTGCTATTTTGCGAGGAAAAATGTTTTTTTTTCCCCCCATATTATTTCCAAACTGTGGAAATTACCACTGAGCAGGGTCATCCAGGGGAGAAATATATTTTGTTTGAGGTTTTTATATACTTCCACCAACCCTATGAGGGAAACATAGAAACAGTAAGCTGGGAATGACTTTTCTTCCTGAGGAACCAAGCCCCAACCTGAAATTTGAAAGGAAATCCTAAATGTGAACTTTATACTTTGGTTCCTTTGCAAATCATTGACCTCTTCTAAAATACACATAGGAAGTGTCACAAATAAGGTCTCAGAAATTCTTTGGATAAAGTATTATCACCCCTTCTTCCCCACCACTGAGATTTCCCAGGAGTGGATTCCAGGACTTAGTCTGGGACACAGGAAAAGAGCTGATGTTAGGAGAATCAGAACCATGATGGAGAATAGACAGAGCTTTTGTTCCGCTCTGCTGCAGATCAACTGGATAAGTCTGGTTAAAATACTTGTTCTCTTAAGGCTTCCTATTCTTTTATTCCTCGTTTATTGGACAAAGAAGAACCATACAATTACTTTAAGAATCTTTTTAACGATAAAATCCTGATTTCTTCAGAGCCACCTTCTAAATATCTGCACTACTGGAAGACACCCAATTATAGGTAAACACTTACTTACTCTCTAGCAACATGGGATACCATTATAAAAATTAATGAGGAGTTGCCAAAGACCTAGTACAAGGACTCAGAAGAACCTACAAGTTTCAATACAATTTTCAGGTGGGGATGGGCTTTGGGGACTATAGGAAAAAATATAAGAATTTAGAACAAAAATGAAGATTCTTTAACACATGAGGAATTTACTAGCATGCTGAGTGAGTCCTACTATCATCAGGGTGGATGGCTAGTTCTAGCAACAAGGAAAAAGTTTCTACAGGTTGTAGTTTCTCATGGCATCATTCTGAAAGGACTGGGAATGTATAGCAAAACTTTCCAGTTTCTCATTGGTACACTTAAGATGAGCTATTATCCATTTATTTATCTAACCCTATCATTTTCTTACTTGAAATTCTTTACTAATTCTCTACTATGTACAGCATAGATAAAGGCCATTCTCCATTTGGCTACTACTCCAAGCATCATTGCTTTCACCCTCTCTTCTTCTGTGTTCAATGCTTCACCAGTGCCAAACTGCTAGCAATTCCCTCTAATATGCTGTTTTCTCTACCCAGAAGTCCTTTCCTACTCCTTTTACATGGAAAATTATTAGGGCACTATTTCCTTCATTCCTTTAAAATGGTCATCTGATTTAATATCCCATGGCTATTCAAAGCCCTGCCTGAGTCTAATTGCATGAGCCTGTGACAAAAATAATGAACGATTTCGTTAAGTGCTTTTCAAGAGCATAGTAAATGAATTATACCTTTGTACATCTGTTACTATGCATATGAATATTACCTGGGGTAAAAATAAAAACTAAATCATAACAAAAAATTAAAAATATTATCTAGCCAAAAAAAGGTACATCTTAGTGTAAACTCTAATTTTTAAATAATTATAGTAATAAAGTGTTTTACAAACAGTCCTGCTTCCAAACACATCTGTGATGTTGGTGTTTAAAAAAATTATTTTAAATCAAATTAAAAAATGTAGAAATATGATAAAGCTGGTGTTGGGTTCAAGGTCTTTATTACAGTATCCATTTCCAATATCATATTGAAAAAAGAGGGTATTGTTAAACCAGGTGCTAAATACTTTTTTTTAAAAAAAGGATCCTTTTAAATATAAAACGAGGAAAGCGGGTGTGGCTCAGCGGATAGAGCCCCCGTTTACCATAAGGGAGGCCCCGGGTTCACGTCCTGAGGCCTCCTTGTGAGGGCACGCAGGCCTGAGCGGTGCGGTGGGCTGATGCAGCAACCTCACGGCAGGAAGCGGGTGTGGCGCAATGGATAAAGCACCCGTTTACCATATGAGAGGCC
>JAQZBX010045948.1:0-20947 GCA_029593785.1 Cabassous unicinctus | reverse complement strand
AAGCAAACCCGGGGCCTCTCATATGGTAAACGGGTGCTCTATCCATTGCGCCACACCCGCTTCCTGCCGTGAGGTTGCTGCATCAGCCCACCGCACCGCTCAGGCCGGCGTGCCCTCACAAGGAGGCCTCGGGACGCGAACCCGGGCCTCCCATATGGTAAACGGGGGCTCTATCCACTGAGCCACACCCGCTTCCCAAGAATCTTTTTCCTTATAAAAAGAAAGTGAAAAAGAGATGTACAATGGCAGTGATGGGCTCAAAGTCACACATGAATCTTTCAAATCCTCTCTTAGATATTTCTAATATATTCCTTCTATTATCACTATTATCACTACCACTACTAAGAATTTTATTGATTGAATTATTATGCCCCTGGTACTTTACATGAAGGATGCTATTGAGTCCATCTATGTGTGAGATACTATATCCTCCATTTTACAGACTAAGAAACTGAGGTGCAGAGATGCCAAGTAACTTACCCAAAGTCACAGAGGTAGTCTGTGGCAGAGCAGGCATTCAAACCCTGCTGCTTGATTTCAAAGTCTTGCCTTGGAACCACCATATCTTGCTACAAAGATCCAAAAATCCAATCTGTCCTATACTATTTTCTTGATATACAAGCAGAGGCATAGAGACATTTCTTTCATTGATTCGTGTATTAAGTATTTCTTGAGCACGTATTATCTGCCAGACACTGTGGTAGGCCCTTTAATAGAGGACACCAGCAGGAGTGGTGGTGTTCTAAAAGGTGTTCTTTTTTAGAATCAAAAGTTCAGATTCTAGCTTCAACACTATTTCACCCCGGGTTCCCCAGAAAACAGAGGCTGAGAAGAAAGATTTTTGTGTTAGTGCTTTATTCGGGACTTGTGATTCCAGAAAGCAAATGAGTACGGGGGTGTGGAGCAGGGCAGGAAAGAGTCACTACAAGGACGTGCTACCACTGACATTAGGGTGTGGTACCGTCTGAGAAGCCACATGGAACCACCTCGGCCTGCCTGTCCGGGAGGAGGAAGAGGAAGCACTCCTCTTATGCCTTCTATCCCCACTGATCAAAGGATTGCCCAGACAGGCGTTCAATGCCCGCCGTTGCCAGGCTGCACATGTGGGTGATAAGTGGGGGACTCTGCTGGGTCCCATACTGTGACATCAACACAAAAGACCTGGAGCTGGAGGCAACAGGTACCCAGAGTGTGGCTGAGGTGAGGCCCTGGCCAATGCCCATGGGTGAAAGGTGGTCAGTCCCTGCATAGAATGGGTCACCTGGTGGTGGCTGGGGTCAGAGACAGGCGAGGCAAGGAGACTGGAAGTGTGCATCAGAGGCCTCTGATTCAACTGCTTACTGACTGAGTTCAGGAGCCAAATATAAAATAATAATAATTACTGTTACTACTATATAACTATTATTATTAACATGGTACCTGCCACAAAGGAGAAATTAAGAGTACATCACAAGCTCTGTGTTCTCATGTATAGAGACCAACTCACCAATCCTCACCATGACCATATGAACCAAGTATATAGACAGGTATGTTTTCATTTATAGATGAGAAAACTGAGGCTTGGTGGAGAAGTTGGTTGCTAAGGTTACCCAGTCAGAGAATGATGGATGGGGCTGGGATTCAAACTCAGATCTCTACCTCCAGGGCTATTTCCCTGATATCTGTGAAAATGTAGAATTCTTTCCCTATCCCATTTCAGGAAAAGACAGCTGGGTGGGGGGAAGAACAGCTGCCATCAGCCTCATAAAAGATGAGGTTATTGCCCCCCGCTGCTGTGGAAAGAAAGGAACAAATCCTTTGGTTCTAACTGGAAATAAATAAAATTTAGCTAAAATAATGTGGGAGAAGGGAAGAATATTTTCACAATTTCATCCAGAAGTGGAGTTAACTCATTCAGATTTCTATTACCAGTGACTAAATGTGATTTTGGGTGGGTTACTTTTCTCCATGCCTCAGTTTCCTTATCTGTAAAATGAAGATAATAGTAGCACCTAACCCAAAGGAGTACTGTGATGATTTAAAAAGAAAAAAGTCAGCAATGTACATAGTAAGAGATCAAAACTCTTAGCTATTACTGTCTCTAGACTACTTTTACCACCTGACAATTGGACTGTGATGTTCCCTCTAACCAGGTTATATGAACAGCTCACATTATGTTCTTTGCCCCCTTAAAAGCCTCCAGTGATTGCATTCAAGGGCCTCCAAAATAGGAATTTTGTCCCTCTTTAATCTTTTTCACAGCCTTATATGCTGTTCCCCAGACATGCACTAGAACTTCCTGCTTCCAGGAATTGTCCACACCATTCTTTCCGTGTGAAGACTTTCTTCTAACCCATTCATTCCTCCATTCTTTCAATGATACTCAAAACCAGCTCTGAGCCAAATAGGATTCAACTTGAGAGTCAACTCCAGCTAACTGTAGCTAGTTGGGCTTCCGGTTAGCCCCAAGTTGAGGTGGTTTCTGGGGCCACCTTCAGGTCCAGCTGGAAAGTCTGCTGTGGTGGATTATGGGTGTCTACCATGGAGTAGAGACATTCCGTTTGCCTTCTGGCCAAGGGGAGATTTGATACACCTTTTAGGGCCCTCCTTCAATTCTACCTCTTCAATCAAAATGGACCACATTCATCTCTCCCCACCCCCAACCAGATGTGCATTCTCTCTCCATTTGGACACTACCAGTACTTTGCCCCTCCTCCGAGGACCTATGTTAGCTTTATGCACTTGATGGTCAGACCCTTAAGGGCAGCTCATTCTTGATTCCCTAACACGCCTTAGGCGTTATCTTCAGAAACAGGAAAGTGAGGTTTTCTAGTTTTCTTTCTGTTTGTCACTCTTGTTTTCAGTATTATTGTTGCTCTTGGTAGTAACAGGGAGGATAATGGTGGTGACTGTAATGCTGGTGATGGTGGTGGCATTGGCAATGGTGTTGATGCCATTGTTGGTGGTGATGACAGTGATGGTCCTGGGTTGACAGGCTGATGTTGCTGCTGGTGGTGACAGTGATGCTGGTGGAGGGGGTGGGATCTTGGTGGTGGTGCTGTTGCTGCTGGTGTTACTGGCGGTAGAGTTGGTAGGCTGGTGTGGGCTTGTTGTTGCTGCTAGCGGTGATGGTGGCGGTGGTAGCGATGGTGGTGGTTTTGGTGGTGACAGTGGTAGCAGTTTGTCTTTGTTGGTTTTTGCCCTCCATTCCCCACAAACTGATTGGAATATATCATTGTATTGCAGTAGGGCAACTGACCACAAGAATCTGAAATGCTTTCCTCCAACCCTCAAATTCATGTATCAACAACGTTTCAGTATCTTTCACAGGCAGCACGATTTCCAGGCAATTCACAGAACTCAAAAGAAAGAGGCGCAGAGGGTAGCTATAAAAAACTCAGATACATCCTTTTATTTGAATGCAATTTTCTTTGCAAAATATATCAGATTGTGATTGTTGTGTTACACTTCCAAGGAACACAAGTGCCCTGTGCTGAGTATTTATTAGGAGAATGATCTACACTAAGCACTTTTTCTTGGCCTACACTCCTCAGAGGAAGCAGAAAGATAGGCCTACTTTAGGTCTCCACTAGACCGTCCCTTGGTGGTCCCAGTGTTCATGAGCCTCTAATGCCATTCCTGTTTCTCACGCAGCCTGAGACTTATTCCTGATGATCTGAGGCCATATGCCTTGACCACACCCAGACCACTGTCTTTGCTCCACACAGTGCATGTCCTTACCTCTCTCCCTATCCCAACGAAGTCTCTGTGGGAAACACATCTGGTCCTGCTCTGATACCCCCTGTATCTCCCTTCTTCTACATCTCAGCCATTTCCCTGATTTCCAATTGCTCCAACATTTTACTCTCCAGCCAAGTATCAATGCTCTCCTGTGCCAGGTCCTGGACACACCCAGACCCTGTCTCTGTCCTGGAAATGTGTGTAACTGATAACAAAGCCCCCACCCTCTTAACAGAGCATTCAGATTCCAGTTCTACAGGATGGGCAGGGATTGTAAAGTCACAGTTAAAGTTCATCCATTTGCGTACAGTTAGGAGTAAAGGAAGATTTTTAAAAACAATCCATCACCCAGGACTTTCTGACTGCACACATTTTTACCAAAAGCCAATTTGGAAAGTAATTTTTGATTAAAATAATTTCTTTTACTCACTAAGATCCACTTGTTATTGAGCATGTATGATATGCAATGCATAAAAATATTATTGCTTTTTTCTATGCTATTAATATTTCCATTTTAGATAATATTAGTTTTAAATTACAAAGATAATTGTTCATTGTTATAAGTTTAGGAGCATAGGAGAGAAAAAATAACACAATCCTGTCACCCAGATATTGGTATATTTGTATAGAATTAATAACAAGCATATATTTATACATATATACATAGAAAAGTATAAACAAATAATTATTTTAGGCAGCTTTTCATAAAATCAGTATCATAATCTGTCACATTAATTTACTATGTCATGAATTTCTTTTCTTCCATTTAATATTCTTTTTTTTTTTTAAAGTACACCAATTAATCTATGTGCTTTTTTTTTTTTTTTTAAAGATTTATTTATTTATTTCCTCCCCCTCCCCTTGTTTTGTGTTCACTGTCTGCTCTCTGTGTGTTCTTCTATGTCTGCTTGTCTTCTCTTTAGGTGGCACCAGGAACCGATCCTGGGACCCTCTGGAGTGGAGAGAGGTGCTCAATCTCTTGTGCCACCTCAGCTCCCTTATCTGCTGTGTCTCTCATTGTCTCTCTTCTGTGTCTCTTTTTGTTGCATTATCTTGCTGCACCAGCTCGCTGCGTGGGCCAGCACTCCTGCGCGGGCCAGCACTCCATGTGGGCCAGCTCTCCACTCGGGCTAGCTCGCTGCATGGGCCAGCTTGCTTTTCACCAGGAGGCCCTGGGAATCGAACCCTGGACCTCCCATATGGTAGACGGGAGCCTAATCACTTGAGCCACATCTGCTTCCCCCATTTAATATTCTTCAACAACATATTTTATTATTAGCTGACTAGAATTTTATAAGTATAAACCATGATTTCTATAATCAACCACTTTTTACACTTATGCATGTTTTTACTGTTCTAACAACACTGCAATGAACTTCCTTGGGATTGAATCATTATGTCTATCCATTTATGATTATTTATCAAGATAAATTTCTACCAGAGGTATTTTTAAATCAAGGAAATAAACTTTTAAAATATATAACAATTGGTACTTTCCATTAATTTGTAAGAGATGTAAATTCTCCCTTTTATTCCAAGTTAGGTGAGGTTTTATGGCATCATTTGCATAACTGTCAGTGCAATAAAGCGAATTTTCCCTTCAAGTATTTTTAATCAACTTTATTTTGCCCTTGTAAAATCATCTTTGCCTAAAAAGAAAATGCTCCTTCTTTTGAAAACATACAAAGTTTAATTTATTTGAAACAACTGAAGAAAATACGAGAAAATGATAATAGTCATTAAATTTATACCCATGAGTGTTTGCAGCATTTATTCTCCATATTTTTCTGTACGTTTGAATTATTACATGGCTAAAAGGAAAAGGAGAAGAAGAGAAAATGGAGTGAAAATACTGGCGATAGCAAAGAGAATCCCCAATTCTCCTTGAGAAGCGCTTAAGAGGCTCCAAAGAAACAGTGAGGCTTGAACCCGGCAGACAGGGTGGGTGGAGGGAGGAGGTGTCCAAACAGAGGGCCAGCCTTAGCCAAAGGCCACAGCAAGGAGCCTTCAGGAGTACTGGGGAGCTCCGGGCCCTGCCTCTTCCAGACACACAAAGAAGAAAGGCATGTATCTTCTTCATGTATCTAGACTGCTCCACAGTCTCCTCATTTCTAAAATGGGGCTGGTACCAATACAAGCCTCCCAGGGTTGTGTTGAAGATTCTGTTAGATACTGCACCTATCGCAGCACCCGGCACTTGGTAAGCACCCCAAAAATGCAAGCTATAAAGAGATGCTTTTCAATATGGCAGATACAAAGGGTACAAGTGGGATGGGCAGGAAGGAGAGAAGAAATAAGGCAATTAATGAACTCATTCATTCCTTCATTCATTCAATATTCACTGAGTCTGGGGATACAACACTGAACATCGTGCTAGCCTATCCTCGAAGCGTTCCAGTCTACACGGCAAGAGAATAGAGTCCCTTCAATACTGGGATTCAAGGTGGGATCCAGTCAAAGAGATGGTGGTCCCTAATCTGGAGAGTCTTCCAAAATTCCTTAGCATCACATGTAAGGCTCTTTCGTTTATTCACAGATACTGTTGGATATGTGCAGGGATTGGTAGAGTATTGAAATAGTTCTACATGTCACTCCCAACCCAGGGTTACACATCTCCTTTGGGAGGCCATCATTCCAGGCAAAGGCCAGTGAAAGATAATGGGAACCGAGAGGCAGTTCAGTGCAGTGGTTAATACACAGACTCTGGGGACAGTCTGTCTGGATGCAAATTGTTTAAGCAAATCATAGACTCATAATAACACCAACCTCATATTGCTGTCAGGAGGATTAGGTGAGTAAACACATGTACTTAGAACACTGCTTATAACCTGGTCAACACTTGGTTATTTTTATATCTCATCAAATCTTGACGTTAGATGAATGAATGTACTGTTTCAAGCCAGAGAGTGACACAGTATATGCAACATTTTAGAAAGAGCTAGCCTTAGTCACCATTCCCCTGAGAAATTCTCAGAGCACCACTCAGAGGAATTCGTTCATGAATGAGTTCAATGAGGCTGATGGAGATTACATTCCACTTGGTCCCAGAAATGTTCTCATCTTTACCCCATGCACAAGGACCTCCATATCACACAGGAAGCATTTGTTCTGTGGTCGGCACCGTGTGGGAGGGAGGACTTGGCTCACACAGCTCAGGAGCTGATGGGCAGACATTTGTCTGGAACTCACCTGTGCAGCAACAAGAACCACTAACCCTTGTTTCACCTGATCCTCAGAATAATGCTAAAAGGAGGGGGTCTCATCAGTCCATTCTTCAGGTGAAGAAAATGAGGTTCCTAGAGGTTGGGTGAATCCTAAAAGGATTGAACTTTGTTATGACTAAGATCGAGTGTGTTAGAATCTGATAGAATTAAGTGGGAATCCCATTTTAGCTCTTTACTAGATGACCCTGGACAAGTTACTGAATTTGCCTCATCTCTTAAATACAGATAGTAATCATTCCTATTTCCTAGGATTCTTGTTGTGAACTTATGAAAAGAGCACTTAGTTTCTGGCATATAGTGAATGGAAGCTGTGGCTATTTCAGCTCAGTCTTGCAAAATTGCTCATCCTCACCCAGCCTACTTGGTTGTGATGTATGCACAAAAACTCACAAAACAAAGTGGAGGTCAGTTTTTCCAAACTAAAAATAAGACTATCTCTGCCTGTGAAAGACATGTTCAGTTTTAGGAAAATGAAACGGAAATGCTGGGAAGGGGCTCAAGAGCCATGCCACCAACTTTAAACTGTTTCTCTAGATTCCCCATGAGATATTCAGATGCTGGAAGGAAACTGCAGGTAGGAGTCCTTGATTTTGGGGTAATATCCCCCCAAAAGGTTTTGTCACAGAACAATGAGCTACTTCACAGCTTAGGTCACTTAAGTGATAAGGAGAGAGTTGAAATTTAATCAACAAAGCCTTTTCCCAGAGAACCTACCTTCTGATATGAGAACTTGGGATGTCTTCAAGTAGCCCAACTAAACCAGACTCCAGCAAATCAGTTATAATTTGACCAAAGACACCAAAGCCAAGATAAGATCCAGAGAGAAGACCCTGCTTTTCAAATGGTGAGCCTAAAGGGTTTTCCCTGACAATTGGTTGCCTAAGATGGAAAAAAAATGTGGCTAAAACTTCTAGGAGCAGCATCAACCTCCAGTGGAGCCCAGAGTTCAGCTTGAAAATATCAGAATAATAGTAATTCTCATTGATTATAAATACTTATTTATTTAAGTAGCTATATTTTAAAACTTTTAATTGAAGTATTTTATATAGAAAAGTACGAATAGCTCGAAAGTTTACAACTTGGTGAATTTTCCAAAATGAGCACAACATATAGCAGACACTCAGATTACAAAATAAGAACCTTACTAGCCCCCCAATAGCCCCTCTTATGCCCCCTAGTCACTAACCACCCCCACCACACAAGGTTTCTACTACCCTGACTTCTAACATCATTTTATGTAATGGAATCATGCAGTACGCCATCTTTTGTCTCTGACTTCCCTAGTTTAACAGTGTTCTTGAGATTCATCTGTGTTGTTGTATGAAGCTTCCTATCATTCACTGTATAGTATTCCATTGTGTGGTTCTACCACAGTTTATCTAGTCTACTATAGATGGGCATCAAGGTAGCTCCCAGATTTTGGCTATTATGCTATGGACATTCTGATATGTGTTTTTGATGAACATATGAACACATTTCTGTTAGGTTTTCCACCTAGGAGTGGAAATGTTGCATCATTTATTTGGGGGTTTGTGGGACATGTATTTATATGTAATAGATTCATCCAGTCTTCCTTAGTAGAGGCACCAATTTCCAAAAGCAGAATAGCTATACTTCTCTGAACATTTACTATGTGCTGGATGGTGTCCTGGGCACAGTATACATACCATCTCATTTAATCCCTATCCCAAGTCTGAGAGTCATGTGATATCATTACCACCACATACAGATAAGGAAACCAGGGCTCAGAGAGGTGAAGTCATCCGGCTGCCTATTTGCAGGGTGATATGGTTTGGGGTAGACATTGAGTCACTGCATATCAGAATAGTCACAAGAATGAACTGTCATGTTTCATGCCTGCCTCCTTTGCCCAGCTGGCCTCACTGCTCACCCCACTTTACCTGGCTAGCTCCATTCACCTCCTTCAGATCCTAGAATAGATGCCACTATCCCTGGGTAGCCTTCCCGTATTTTCC
This sequence comes from Cabassous unicinctus, assembly GCA_029593785.1. Lineage (NCBI taxonomy): Eukaryota > Metazoa > Chordata > Mammalia > Cingulata > Chlamyphoridae > Cabassous > Cabassous unicinctus. The sequence continues at coordinate 12,027 of JAQZBX010045948.1, read as the reverse complement.
ATGGCTAGATGCTTCCTCTACTTCCTGTACTTCCCCTTGCCATGGCTCTTTTTGCACCTTACCTCTCTCTTGTCTTTTCTATCTCACTAGAGTGCATGCTCCACAAGGGCAGATGCTGAATCCTCCTTGTTCACAGTTGGCCACACAGTGCCTGGCCAAATACCTGAGGTACTTGCCAGCTGGTCCTTTATGAATATTTCCTGAATGAATAAATAGTTTCTGGAGCTCAGTAGGCTCACAATTGAGGAAAAAATGGTGAAAGAAGGAGCAAATACGTCTACTTCCAATAGGAATAAGATGTTTAAACCTGGGTCAAAGTTCAATAAGACACCAATTGTCAGCACAGTAGATTCCCATTCAGCACGGCATGTAGCATCCTGTGCAGCCTCATGTATGCTTCCCAGAGGCTTACAGTTCTGGGGATTTGAGCTGAAACAAAGTCTCCTCGCTTCAGGCTATCCACACTAGAACTTCCCTTCCTTCTGTGCCATGCAGACCTACTCTAATTTCTCCAGTGTAAACTATGGCACTAAGTGAGAAGAAAATTGGAAGGAATTGAAAGTGTTTTCTGCGTCTTTGTGTTGACACTCACAGACCTGGCTTCCATGTCATCACCATCTTTTAAACACTTGGCACGGTCTTCTTATTCAGCATTTGTGTTCACCCCTTGGCTTCTCCATATCCTGTGAGTTCCTGAGGGCAAGGACTCTGTCTTATTCATTTTCATCTAGATGGTGAGTTATATCAGGGCAGGACCATGTCTGTCTTACTCATTAGCACTTTCCTCCAACTCCCAACATGGTACCTAAGATACACCAGGCCACTCACTAAATGTCTGCTGGATGAATGTATGTATTCCCTAGCACTAAGCACAGTTTTCTGCACATACTAAGCAATCAACAAGTATTTGTTTAATGCATGAGAGAGTCTAGGACAATCCATACAAAATAGCTTTTATTCATTCAGTCATTCTTTCAGCAAATATGAACTGAACAAATATCAGGCATTATAAGAAAGACAAAGTCAGAAATACAGTATTCCTTATCTCAGTTAATGGGGAAACCATTGATCTAATTGCTTGGATGCAATCCCTGGTGTAATCCTCAACTTCTCTCCAACCACACGTCCAAATCATCAACAAATCTTATTGAGTATCTCTACAAGATATATCCAGAATCCTCCTACATCCTAGCACCTCCCCCACACTCACCCTGGCCCACCTACCTTAACTCCAGGCTCCATCATCGCTCACCTGGACAACTCAACCACCCTAACTGGTCTCTCTGCCTCCACCCTTGCTCCGATGGCATCTGTTCCTCACACAGCCGCCAGAATGGTCTTGTTAAAACGTAAATCAGATCACATTCCTGCCCTGCTTCAACCCTCCAGTGACCTGCCATCATGTTCACAGCAACATCCATACCATGGTTGGCAAGGTGCTGCGTGATCTATCTTCTGCTCACCAACCTGTCCTCATCACCTCCTACTCTTCCCCCTTGCCCTCCATGCTCCAGTTACACTGGTGAACTTTCTGTTCCTCAAACACAGTAGGCATTTCTCACCTTGGGGCCCTTGCAGCTTCTGTTCACTCTGTCTGGAGCTCTCTTCCCCATATAAATGTATGGTTCTCTCCTGCGCTTCACTCAGAATGGTCTTCCCTGATCAGCTAGTCTAAAACAGGCCCCCATCACCCTTCTTGCTCTTTCCCAACTTCACTTTTCTTCTTAGTACTTAAAACGACTTGAAAGGCTTATTTAATTTACTTCTCCACAAGTAGAATGCAAGTATCACCAGAGTGAGATCTTTGATTTCCTTACTACCTTGTTTGTCAGCATCCAGAATAGTGCTTGGCATAAAGCAGGCACTCAACACATAGCTGTAAAAAGGAAAAAGGGAGGGAGGGAGGGAAAGAGGAAGGAGGGAAGGAGGAGGTGAAGACTGGAGGAAGGAAGGGAGGAAGCAAGGACGGAAAGACAAAAGAAAGGACGGGAGGAAACAAGAAAGGAAGGAAAGAGGAACAAAAGAGGAAAGAAGGGATGAAGAAAGGGAAGGGAGGAAAAGGAAGGCAGAAAGGCAAGAAAGAAGGCAGAAAAGAAGGAAAGGAGAGAATTCGTGTGTGAAGGAACGATGGAGGCACTGCCTTTACCACGGAGGAGCTCACAGCCCAGGCCCCAAATCAGTTCCCTCCAAGGTGCCCCTTCCAGTGAACGCCCTGGGCTTTGCCTGCCCACAGCAGCATCTTTTGTTTCTCCCCTTTTCTCCCCGTATCCCCCTCCTCCCTCCTACCCCCGCCTCTGTCCTTGCCTCTTGCCTCCCATGTTACAGATTAAAAAACAAGAGCCAAGCTGGCATTTACTGACTGTCAAACACCTCTTTGAGTTTCCTTAGAACAAACAGACTCGACTGACTTTCTTGTTTGTTTTCTTCTTTTTCCTAAGCTGAGCGGTCCCGGCATTGTGCAAGAGGTCAGAGCAGGGACTGTCAGCAGCTCCCTAATGCAGCTCTCAACCCAGAAACAGGGTCCGGTGTTTTATGGGCCTCAGCGCCTGGGCAGGAACACACACACATAAGCTGCTGTTTGTTTTCTCCGACAGGTCTGGCATTTCCCCTGTGGGAGAGGGGAAGTTTGAAACCCAGAAGGTCCTCTTCCCTAATTGGACATGAAAAACAGTTTGGGTAAACAGAGACATGTCACCCCAACTGTGTAATCCCTTCCCAGGGAGCAAGAGCGCTGAAGGCTTTGAGGGATTGTTTTTTTACTGTTTTTAAACTTTAAAAAATTTACAGGAAAACATTCACGTACTTTTTATATAATGAAGTAAAAAACCCCAAGTCCTAACAAAACTCTTACTTAGTTTCACATCCCCAAAGAAAACAATGACAGTCTGTTGTTTATCATTCATCCATTATTCACTCAACAAATATTTGCTGAGTGCCTACTGTGTGCCAAACACTGTTCGGATGTTGAGATGAAATGATGAGTAAAAGCAGGCCCTGGGTTCTCTAGAAAGTTCCTCTATGTAGTCAAAAATAAAGGAATAATCTGTTACAAATAGGTGAGAAATGTGGTCACATCTGCATCATCTCACGTCACTATCAAAGAGTGATTGTAATAGACACACTGTTCTGAGGCTTACACTTTTCAATTTAAAAATATATCTTGGGGAAGCGGGAGTGGCTCAGTCGATAGAGCCCCCGTTTACCATATGGGAGGCCCCGGGTTCACTTCCCGGGGCCTCCTTGTGAGGGCAGGCTGGCCCGCACGGCGCAGTGGGCTGATGCAGCAGGACCTCACAGCAAGGGGAAGATAAGCAGACACGGAGAAGACACACAGCGAATGGACACAGCAGCACAAGCCGCAAGGGGGGGATAAATAAATAAATAAATAAATCTTAAAAAAAAAAATATATATATATATATATCTTGGATTTTTTTCCATATTAGCTCATAAACCTCTACCTTATGTGTTTCAAAAGTTGCACAGTGTCCCATTGTTTACATGTACCATAATATATCTAAACAATTCTCTATAGTTGGACATTCTGGTTGTTTCCAAACTAATTTTTAGAAGCAGGATTGTTAGAAAAATGAAATAGCAAAGGGGGCTAAAGATTTTGAAAATAAAGGGTTCACTTGACATCTTCCCTCAGTTTCACATAATCCCTCTGCCTCACCTCAAAAGTTAAAGAACTTGTCCTGTGACACACAGAGGATTGAGGACTTCACTGAAGTTTACATGGCTCAAAGGTATGTCCAATCTTAAGAAATCCTAACTCTCACCTGTCTTGTGGGGTGGTAATTATCTAGTTAAATGATGGTTCCCCCCATGAAACCATGCACTTCTGAAAATCAGGGATCTGATCTTTCCAATGCCTAGAACAGGGATTCTTAACAAGGGGTCCATGAGCTTGAATTGAAATTCAAAAAATATTACTCTTGTGGGGACGTTTGATGTGGGTATGATATATTTATTAAATAATACACAGTATAGTGTGGACTTAGTAAGGGATCCATTTTCACCTGACTGGAAAAGGGGTCCGTGGAACAAAAAAGATTAAGAACCCCTGGCCTAGAACAGGATTAGGGACAGAATAAGTACTCAGTAAAAGCCTGCTGAATGAATAGTTAATTAAAGAATATAGGAGAAAGTTAGTGAGTGACTAGATGGGTTGATAAATAGATGGGTGGATGCATGGATGGATGGATGGACGGACAGATGGATGGAAAAGTGAATGGATAGGTGGGTATGTATACAAAAATATGAAAGAATGGATTAATGACTGGATGGGTGAAAGGGTAGGTAAATGAATGAATCAATGAATGGATATACAAATAAATGAAGGCATGCATTCATGAATAAGTGAATGAGTAGAAGGGTGGAAGGATAGATGGGTGATGACCAACAACCAAATTTACATCATTAATTTGCTAGGTAAATTAGTAAGATGATAATTTACCTAGGAAATAATTAATCGATGACTGAAGAATTCCTCTGTGGGACTCCTTTTAATACTAAGCTCCTTAGATGCATTAAACAAATAATTCAATTTATACACTTCTTATGAGGGGCATGCCAAGTGTGATAAGTGAACCAAATTGTGATTCATTCCACATCATGGTGCACGGCATCCAATGGGAGTCCAACAGGTAATAATTAATGAAGGTGATGAATAGGAAGGAAGAGGTCACATGCCTATCAGGGCCAGATGTGCCATGTGATGTCACACTACTAACATGTGCCAGCCAACATCGAGAACAGAGGGGATACTCTGCCAAGAACCTTCTGGGCCTGGAAAATCACTGTCTAAAACAGCCACCTCCTTGAATATTCTTCCTCCTGTCCAGAGTATTTAAATGCCCAATCCATTGTCAAGAAATTAATCCCTGTAGGTGACACACTGCATCTTTCCAAAAGCAACAGAGATTAACAAGTCACTCCACTTTGGCTCATTGCATCACCAGGCTTCTGTCCCAGCTTGTCTGTCAAACCCCTTTGACTTGACCAGGAGCCTCTGGGTCTCCCAATCCTTTACCCCAGCCCACAAAGGCCATCAGTTAAACAAACTACCTTGGGAGCCATCAGTGCATCTTCCAAGGCAAACAAGCTTTGGCCCCAGTGAGGTCAGTAGCAAGGAGGGCAAGGCGATTAAGCTTGTGTGTTTGTCTGCAGCCTGCCTCCCACCACTGTTCTTGACAGACAGAGATTGTGATAGGAATTTAGGCTGCATAGGAGAGGAGGGGGAACAAAAGCAGTATTCACTGAGCAACTACTATGTGCAAGAATTATGATCGGCTCTATACAACCAGCATCCTCTTTCATCCTAAGAGGTAGGGGGCAATTTTCAAATGAGAAAACTAAGGCTCAGAGAGGTGAAATGGCTTGCCCAAGGTCACACAATTACTTTTCATAGCAAATACAGTGAATTCAAAGATCAGGTCAGCCTTTCTCCAAAGCTATTTAAAAAATATATTCCAACTTGTGGCTAAAAAGGAAAACAATGGGTCCTGTCTTCCAGTTTGGTGTCCTCGTGATGGAAACTTCAATGACACAAAATATCAGGAACTATGAATGCATTTTTTCTGAAATAAAATAAGAAACCTGCCACAGAAGGAGGACTTCCACAGCTCAGAGTGGTTATAATGTAGAAAGGGAGAAAGGGAAACTGGTAATTCTTGGGTGTCCCCCACGGACTAGGTAGACACAACAGTGAGTCCCAGCCCACAATACCCTGCCCTCATGGAGCTTTTGGTCCAGTGAGGAAAGCAGAGATCAAGCAAAGACTCACACAGATAAGTCTGTAGCTGTAAATGACAAAGGAAAAGTGCAGGGGACATTCTGGTGCCTAAAAAGGGCTCCTGAATGTGTCTGGTTTTCAAGGAGGGGGGGGTGTTCTAGGAGGAATTGTCATTTGAATTGAGATTAGAAACAAGTAGCTATTGGTCAGTTAAAACCAGGTAGAGAAAACATTTCAGGTAGAGAATAAGCAAAGGCCCTGAAGCACAAATGTATGTGGCACTCAAGGCAATGAAAGGAGGCCGGTGTGACTGAAGCACTGAGATTGAAAGCACAGTTAAATGAGAAGAGACTAGGGAGATCTTTAGGCCCAGATCATGCAGGGCCTTATAGGCCACTATAGTTGACAAAAAGGCACACCATCCAGATCTCCCGTTAGGGAACAACATGGTGCCCCAGCTGCTGGAATGGCTACTGGCAGTTAACCTGCAGCCATGGACTCCTTCATGGATTCCCCAGAAGCAGAGAGCAGCCTAGCCCAAGGTCATGCTCCTCGGAGGACCAATGTCCAATGACTGATGCTGATACAAAAGTCTAGCTATGCTGGCCCAATATGGAACAACTCTGAAGGGCCATTCTAGCTCCAGGACTCTCCACGGGGTTGGCCAAGGCTGTTGTTGGGTTTGTGTCCCTGCTCCTGCTTCCTTCCCCTCCTTCCCATAAATACAAACCAAGTTCCTTATCCTGTCAACAACAGCCAGGATAAGGAACTTGGTTTGTATCTTAACAGAAATGAGACACTAAAGAAGGGTTTTATGGAGCAGGTGTTGCAATTCTATTTGCATTTCCAATATGGAAATGGATGGAGGAAGTAGCAAAAGTGGGGGCTTCCCTTCTGCTGTCCCAAGGTGTCTCACAAAGCAGATGCCCCAAGCCCTGGAATCTTCCCCAAACAGGTTCATGAAGGGAGACAGAGTCCTAACTAAGGCTTTAGACCATCCATCTTTCCCCTCACTTGACCCCAATATTTCCTATCTGGGCCAGATGCACTGTTACCCACCTAGTCATTCAAAGGCATTTTGACATCCACTCACCATCCTCCACCAATTGGTCACGGGGTCCCACACTTGGGAAGACACTGCAGTCTGTCTGTCTTGTCCCACTTCCAGAGCCACAGGATGCCAGCTAACAATTACAGAGCACTTACCAGTGAATTGAAAATACACACTTCTGTGTGTTTTACATGAAATTATCTCAATTAGACCTCAAACAACCTTATGAAGTACCATCAGTACACCTTATTTGGAGGTGAAAATACTGAGGCTGGGGGAGATTAAGTAATTTGTCCAAACTCACACAGCTCGTAAGAGAAGGAACCTTGATGTAAATACAGATGGCCTGCTTCCAAAGCCTATCCTCTCAGCCAGCCCGCTTGGCTACTTCTCTAACTTCCAGTGCTCTTTACGCCCCTCTTGCCTTTCCTTCACTCCCACCTGCTTCCATCTCCATCCCCTCACTCTCCATACTACTCCAAAATTAACATTCTAGAATGTAAAAACAAATCTAATTTGATTATGTTCTCTTGTACTTAAAAATTCTTGATAAAGAACTTAATATCATGAAGATATTAAAAGATATGTACAATGTTTAATGACCTGGGAATAAAGCTTCAGGATATAATGTTTAAGGGCACAATTTTCAACAGCATTTTTCAGTAGTATGAAGAGGAGGAGAGCAGTACTCAAGAACATCACGAGTAGTTGTGGTCTGGTGTACTGGAGGTTCATGGAGAGGGAATGCCCATCCTACAGACTGTTCCCAAAGTAGATGTCCAGAGATGCAAATTACACAAGGACTGTGAATAATTTGATAATGCTCATACAGATTTTATTAAGTAGAAAAATACCACTGTGCCTCAAGTAAAAGAAAGGCTATCCAGGGATCTTTGATGGCAGGCTCCAAAGAACTTCTAGAGTCCCCAAACTTCCTTGACCTGCAGCTGCCAGACAGCATGTCCCCATGGCAACAAGGGAGATGGGGTCGCTGAGTCAAAAGCATCCTTCCTTAACCCCTCCGGGTTCTGTCCTGAGCTAGGGAGGCTGTACTTTGTGTGAAGAGCTTGGTTGTGAGTGGGCAACCCAACTTGCTAGTCCAGTACAAGTCAAGAGATAGTCATCGTCTCTAGGAACTTCTCTTCTACATTCTTCCCCACAAATATTTGTGGCCTGGCTCAGTGCTAGATATTTGGAAAGGATATCTTCTTAGACATAGCCTTTGCCCTCAAGCACTTCTGCTGAAGATGGGTAATTATTTCTGAAAAGATCATTTAAATACAATATATTAAGCACAATTAATTTTCAGATTAAAAAGGTATAAGGTCATAACTCTATTTAGATGAAATTGAGATGCAAAAATGCTTGGCACATGGTAGGTGCATAATACAAACTGAATGAATACAAGAATACAAGAACCAGCCATTTAAGGCAGAGACTGACTAGCTCCTCATCCAACCTCCTTTTCCTCTTGGGTAGACATCTAGACTATATTTCCCAGCTTCCCTTGCAGTTAAATGTAGTCATGTGACAGTTCTCACCAATGGAATGTGGCAGAAGTTGTAAATGCTGCAGCCAGGCCTGGACCATAAAACTTGCATGAGTGATCCTCCGCCCACTAAATGGAGAAACTGAGGCCCTAGAGGCGAGCAGAATCACAAGGGGGAATAAACCTGGGTCCTGAATGACCACATGGAAGCTCTCCCACCAATAAGGAGCACCTGGTTGGTATTTAGTGCAAGATGGATAAACTTTCATTGGGTGAAGCCACTGAAGTCTGGGGGCTATATGTTACAGAAGCAAGCCTATGCTGTCTCATACCACCCACTGACCTGCTACCCATTGCCGGCTTCCATGGCCACAGCTAGCACACACGGCACCTTCAGAAGTTCAGAAAAAGACACCCCTGCTGCGGTGCTCAACCTGTCCTCTAGCTCTCTGTTTCTCATCTAGATGGGTATTTCCCCAAACATCAATCATTCTTGTATCATTTTCATGGTTTTTGCATTGTCCATGTGCTACTTTTATTATTGTACTTAGTAATTTTCTTTAGACTAACTCACTTTCTTATTAAATACATTTATTTCAAAGGACAAGGTTATACTGCAGTAGTAGTTGGAAATCAAGGATCCTTTACACTAAATAGAAAGTCATCTTAAAAATAAACACCAGGAACACAAAATACTCTTGTTAAATTCTAAGCCAATAACTGACAAGGGTGCTGAGTCTGAGGAGTGCTCTCTTTCTGCTTAAGAGGGGTAGCAAGTGGTAGAGAGGAGTCAAAGCAGTATTAGCACCCAGCTGAGACTTGCTATGAGAAGAAATCAAAAGGAATGAGAAGGAGTAGAAAAGGGAATAAGTTTTTCACTGCATGGTTCAGTGTTACGTAACGCTCTATTCTTGTACCTCCCAAAAGTCTCTCCCACATTAAGAAAGACCACTGATATGAAATATAGTTGGTTTGGGGGTCCTGAGTACATGGTTGGACTCAACGACATCTGGAGGGTCTTTGGCATTGCATTTTTCACCCTTGGCTTCTGCTGCCCACCTCTACCAGTCCTGGAAAGCAAACCTGCAGAGCCTTCGGGGCCTACCCCTTCTTGGCTGGAAAACCAGAAAACAATTCCCCCAAGTTTTCTGAGGCAGGATTATACCTGCTCATTTCTCTGCACTGGTCCCCCATTTTTTCTGAAGTCCCTTTTCTACACCTTCCCTGTCCTTTGTCCAAGCCATCCTTTCCCCCAGGAAACTGGAACTCAGGAGGTAGCAAAGATGGTTTCCCCCAATACATGAATCATCTATGACCATGACCCTCTGAGTAGGATCTAAGGGAAAAAAAGAAACACACACATACACACATAAACATGCATCACTATACGATAGCGCTCTACCTTAGGAAGAGAGGTGGGGGTTGTGTATGTGTAAGGGGGTGGTTTCTCAAATGTCCTTGCCAGTCTGTTGAACCAGTTATTATTATTTCAATGACTTTGCAATTTAATCTGCACAGAATGGAGTGTGCACTTATAAAGGATCCCCAAAGTCCATCCCAATTCTCAAAACGATAACAACAACCACCACCACAACCATAATAATAATTCTACAACTCTGCCATGGAGTCTACAGATAACCAACTGTATTACCTTGGATGAGTCGCTGTGCCTTTCTGGGTCATTTCCCAACCTATAATATTTCAACCAGATGCTCCTTAAGGAGCATATTGATGCTTTATAGTTCCAGATGGTATTTACAAAAGTCACTGATATTAGGGAGAAAGCATAAAGCTCTACCACCTACTATCAGTGTGTCCTTGGCTAAGTGGCTGAATCTCCTTTTTCCCCAGTACCCTGATCTGTAAACAGGCATAATGAAGTTCCTACCTGGTTGGACCATAAAGAGTATTTGGTACAGCACCAGGTATAATGCAGTTGTACTGGAATATAAGCTGGGTGACATTCTCCAAGCCTCACTTTCCTTATCTATAAAATGGGGCTGCCAATGCCACACCCCTCATAGAGATATTGTGAGGACTGACTGAGTTAAGAGCACTGCCCGGCACGTGGTCAGCTCTCACTGTGCAGTAGTTATTATTAATGTTGTTTTTCTTCTTCCCATAAAGTGCTCTGAGACCAGATGAGATGACTTCAGCAGGTGAGAGGGCTCCTCCTACAGGGGTTTAGAATCTTTCAAGACTGGAAAGTTCAGAAATCCAGAGACGGGTGGGGCCGATTTGCAAAACCACTGCAATAGGCCTCTGCCCAGTACTCAGTCACCTGGCAGCCCTGGGCAGCTTAGAAGGCAAGGGGGGGGTGGGGTGGGGAGGAAGGGAGGGCTGGAAGGAGCGAGCAGGAAGGGCCTTGAGTTCCTCACTGCCATCCTGAAGATTACTGGGAGACTAGTAGGGCCCCAAAGGCCTCGGGGATGAACAAACACAATCTTTGTGGTGTGCCTTTGTTGAGTAACCAAGGCAAACTCTCTCAGTGTGTCTGTCTTCCTCCCTTTTATTTCACTAATGAAAGAGAAAAAGAAGAAAGATTTCCTTTTAGAAAACAGGAGACAAGGGGGAAAGCATTAAAGGCTGAAACCCCAGAGGGCATCTTTGGAATCTACCCATGTAACGCGAATTCCTTGTCTCTCTAAATCCTTCCATCAGTGTGGCCCAGGTGTGGGCGGCAAAAGTTAACGTTTGTCACACAGGAGATGAACAAGTTCAGGTTGACTCTTGGGATCTGTGGGTGTCAAAGCCAAAGAGAGAGAGAAAGCCTTTGCTCCGTGATGTTCTAAGAGGTTTGCTGGGTGTGGCATTTGGGAACAGGGAGTTCAGACAGGAAAAACTGAAGCCAGGTAGCACTTTGTAGCAAAATCCCTGGCCTGGAAACTCAAGTTCTTGTCATCTCAGGTCAGCAACTCACCTGCCTTAGGCAATTTTCATCCCTTCTTGAGAGCTTTGGTTTCCACATCAGAAAAATGGGATGGCAGAAACAAATGGAGCCTAGGCTCCTTTCTAGTCTTATCGTCTTGTGCTGAGGAAGTGAGAAATACCCCCAGGGGTATGATAGTAGTAGGGCATTTAGCGGCCTTTATGGTGAATCCTTCTGCATTGCTGTTGAGCCATATATTCAGTATGTGCCATGTTTCACCAGGCCCCCTGTTATGGGATTGTTCTAGTATATTCTTTTCCCATGCTTGGGTTCAGAGAAGGGATCAGAATCTTTCAAGACTGGAAAGTTCAGAAATCCAGAGACAGGTCCTAGTGATAAATATTTTGAATGGAAACACTATTCTGAGTGCCAGAATTCCAATGCTTAAATGATCAGCCATCCATCCATTCCTCATCCATAAACACATCTGCTCATCTATTCATCCATACATGTATGCATGTGTTCATCATCAATCCATTCATTCAACCATCAAAACATCCATCCATCCATTGATCTATCCATTCATACATACACACACCCATCCATATATGCACTTATCTATTCATCCATGCATTCATATAACCATCCATCCATCCATCCGTCCATCCATCCATTTACCATCCATGTACCCATGTAACTATCCATCAATGAATCCATCCATACATCCACCCATTCATCCATGGACCCACATAAGCATACCCACACATACATGCAGCCAGCCAGCTATCATCTATATACCCATGCACCTATAATGCCCCCCGCCCAAGGATGGCCAAATTCTAATCCTGAAAGCTGTGAATATATTATCTTTTTTTTTTTTTTT
>JAQZBX010045947.1:0-20908 GCA_029593785.1 Cabassous unicinctus | reverse complement strand
GGCCCCAGCAGCCTGCCTCTCGCCCTCCTCTGCCTCCTCCCTCTTCTTCACGGAGCCCCAGCCACCCCGGCGTGCGCTCTGCCTCTCGCACAGGCCGAATTGCTCGCCACCCCACCCTTCACACCTGCTGCTGCTTCTATCCAGCACACCTGGGCGCAGCACACCTTCGCTGCCATTTATCGCGTTCTATTTTATATTCCTCTTAGCATTTACAAGCATCGGTTAGGACCTCATTTGTATTTGCCTGTTTACAACTATATCAGCTATTTCTCCCCCAGGCAAATGTAAGCTCCTTGCAGGCAGGGATTTCACCTGCCTTGATGTATCTCTAGATACCACAGGCCTCGCAGAGTGGCTGTGCAATACCTTGGCGGCCGTGGATTAACTTACCACACGACAAGCTGAGGCCCACATTTACTTTCCCAAACCCCTTCCACGTTGACAAGGTTCTGTGGCCAGTTCAGGTGCTCTGTTGTGGACCTGGGGAACATAAAGCATGGTCAAAGTAGGAACCGTCCCATACCTTCAGTCATTCCCCACGACCAGCCAGGAGTGCGGGTCAGGCCACATTTCTCTCCGCCACACCGAGTCGGGCTCGAGATAAGCTGCATCTCCACCGGCTCCCACCCAGGTGCCGCGCCACGACAGAGCGTAGAGAAGAGTTCACCGGCTCCTAGCTGCCAGCAGCCACGGACCTCTGATGCCCAGGCCCTCGGTGTGGCCAAGGCCCCTTAGCCCCTGCTGCCACCTCACCCTGTGACAACTGCACGGACTTCCACTGCAGCCGTGGCCCCCACACTCTCCTTCACAATGAACTCTGTGGCTTTTCCTCTCCTTCCATTATCTGCCTAATGTGGATGCCACAGTGAAAGCAGCTGCCTGCGAAAGAAGCTGCCATTCCAGAGAATTTCAGGCACAGAGGAGAGAAAAAGTGAAAACTGAGCAGCTTTCTTGCTTCCCCCTCCAAGGCAGGCTGATCTGCCACCAGCTGACTCAGCGTCCCAACCCACCGCAGCCTGCAGCGGGTACCAGATTCTGAAGGCTGTCCTGGGGGACGGGCACCACCGGCCCTGGGAAGCAAGCCGCAGGCCTTCCAAATTAAACTGGAGCCCAAACGTCAGGCAAGACAAAGCGCTGCACCTGGAGCATTTCCCCCTGGCCCCAGCACCTGCTCTGCTCACCTGCTCCCGTTCTGGCTCCACGTTGCACCATCGTGCTGCCCCCTCCCAGAGATCACCCGTCTCTGATTTTGTACAATCTTTTCGGCATCTTGGAATCAGGCCCTATCGCCCATCCTCCTCTTCCTTCTCCCCTCCTCCTCATTTGTGCTCTTAGCCTCTGTGTTCTCACTCTTCCCACCTAACCTGAGAGCTTGAATCAGTCCTACCTCCCAGTGAGGCCTAGAGTGATATTTTTTAAACGTGTGAACAATGTGGGAAGGGTCGAGAATTTAGTTCACATATGAAGCAATTGAAGAAACCAGGACTATGAGGTCAGAAGATCATTCTGGACACATGAAATGACTTCCATGGTCATTATATAGGCTGTCCCTTGGAAGAGTGAGTGGGATTTGTTTTACATGGCATCAGGGACTAGGACCCCAGTGGAGCCATTTTTTAACTACTCAAGAGGTGAGTTTGGGCAATCAGACACAATCCTGGAAATCTGAATCATGAGTGCAGTCATGGATGGGGAAAATGCTTGGAATTTCCTCCATTCCCATGGTGGTGCCGGGATGAGAACATCGATTCTTTCCTGCTTCCCAGCCATATGGAGCTGCCTGGTGCCCGCCTGGTCCATCTCTGGATTTCCAGCCTCCCTTGAATTCCCATGAGTATCCCCATTTTACTTCTAATGCCTAAGTTACCTCAATTTCTGTCACTTCCCAACTTATCATTATAAACTAGTCTAAGGGCCAGTGAGTGAAAATTAGGGAGAGGAAATGCCAGCTTATGGAGGGGGGAGCTTTCTACCACTCACAGTTGCTCAGCAAGCATGCAGGTTGCTTTCTGGAGGATGAGCTCCCTGTCACTGAGAGCCCAGGCAGAGGCCCAGTGAGACTTGTACAGAGAAGACCCTGTTTCCAACCGTGAGTTGAGTTTGAGATTGCTAGTTCTGTGTTTTTGAAGGTTGTGGCTTGGAATGCATGTCTATATAGATTGTTCTAGATTGTCAACAAGGGGAGTGAGAATTTGATGGCAAGTGCCAGTAATAACCTGCTGCTCAGTCATCCTTTCCCCCAAAAGCACCCCTCACCAAGACATATGCACAAATACAATAAGTGGGATAGCTGTCCCTAAATATTTCATAGATTGGTGTCCAATATGTCCCAAAACAGAAGCCGGTGAAGCCAGATCAGAACATGCAGCTTAGCCTCGAAGACGCCATGAGGCCTCACGTACCCCTTAATTATAAGCTCCGGTCTCAGGACGGTACCACCCTGTGGCCCACCCCAAAGCAAAGACAATGTGTTTACTGGTACTGCACAGAGAGGAGGAGGAGGATCGAGCCCAGAAGGGGGCATTGGCTTAGGCTGCCACCCTGCCAGGGAAAACAGAAGAGGGGGAAATGCCACCCGGGTCCTTTTAATCACATCGATCCTTCCCAGTAGCAAAAGGTAAATGTTTCCCTATCACTGTCCTGGGAATTGAGCAATCAGGTATCAATCTCTTTCTGGGGGATAGAGAATAGAGCAGGGCAACTGGAGAGCTATAAAAAGACTTGAAATGAGGCAGTCTCTCCCTGCAGACATATAGATTTCAAAATACATCAGAATGTGCTGCTAAGCCTCCATAATATAAGCTAATTAGGTAGAGTGAGAGGCTAAGAGTAAAAAGTCTGAATTCTGCAATGTTTCAAAAAACGTAAGAGAATTGTATAAAAATGCTTAGGCTGGGGGGCAGATGTGGCTCAAATGGTTGGGCATATGGAGGGAACTGGGTTTGATCCCCGGGACCTCCCGGTAAAATAATATATATATATATATATATATAGAAGGTGCGTGTGCCGCCAGGCCCCATGCACAGGTGAACCACCAGGCTCTGCCGAGCCACGCAGCAAGATGATGACGTAACAGGAGACAGACAGAGGTGAGAGCCAAGATGAGACTCACCGAAAAACCAGGAACTGAGACACAGGGGAAAGCCAAGACGACACACAGGTGGCAACACCTCTCTCCCACATCGGAGGTCCCCAGGATCGAATTCTAGTAAAGACAGGAGGAGAAGGAGGAGAAGAGAGGGCAGGAAACGGACACAGAAAGTTGTCCAGAAAATGGACACAGAAACAGCAAAAACGGGGTGGGGGGGTAAAAATGGATAAAAGTAAATAAATCAATAAATCTTAAAGAAAAAAATGCTTAGGGGCTCTGCTTCCACAAACCACTACAAAGAACTTCCAAGTCTGAAAAGTCAGTTTCCTTCAGTAGATGAAGAAACCCTGGCAATTTCATATGCTATTAATTTGGTAAGCAAATCTGTCCCTTATACATTGAACAAGAGAGACTGCAGATTTTTAATCAGTGGATACTGGACTAATGGCATCCCTATAGATACTATTTCTCCTCTCCTTAGCGCAGGACAATATGCGAGAAAATGCTATATTCAAAAATCCGTTGCTGGGAAGGGGATGTGGCTCAAGCGATTGGGCTCCCATCTAGCATATAGGAGGTCCAGGGTTCGATTCCTGGGGCCTCCTGGTGAAAAGCAAGCTGGCCCGCGTGGAGAGCTGGCCCACGTGGAGAGCTAGCGCAGCAAGATGACGCAACAAAAAGAGACAGAAGAAAGACAATAAGAGACGCAGCAGATCAGGGAGCTGAGGTGGTGCAAGACATTGAGCAGCCTCTCTCCACTCCGGAAGCTTCCAGGTTCGGTTCCCAGTGCCACCTAAAGAGAAGACAAGCAGACACAGAAGAGCACACAGAGCAGACAGCGAGCACAAAACAAAGGGGGGTTGGGGGGGGCAAGAAATAAATAAATAAATCTTAAAAAAAAAAAAAACCACCATTGCTGTTTGGAAGTCTGAATTATGAAATCCCAAGGTACACCAAGGCAAGCACTTGAAACTACTGTTTTGATTAAGTAACGTGCCTCTTCATGACAGCTTTCTCTAAGAGATTTCACCACGTGAGGGGAAGGGCAGAAAGCGGATTTGAGCACCTGCTTCCCATGTATGAGGTCCTGGGTTCACTCCTCGATACCTCCTAGAATATATACCCACATATATCGTCCGAATACCCATAAGCGAATGAGCAATGCTTGCACTGTTCGGATACCAACTGTTGGCAAGAGAATTGAATTCAAGGACAATCCTTCAAGAACAGCAGAGTGTAGCAGAAAAAGCGCAGACTTTCAAGGCGGCCTCGCTTGAATGCCACCTCAGCCGGTTCCTCCCTGGGGAAGGCCAGGGAAGATAACTGGACAGAGGTGCCTCGCCTGTCGAATGGGGGGCTGCACTGCCTTCAGGAGGGGTAGCTGGACCGAAGGAAATAAAAAAGGGTAGATAGAGGCCGACGGGGAGCTCAGTAACTTACCATGAAGTAGTTTGCAGTTCATACTAGAACATTTAAAAAAGCATCTTACGGGAAGCGGATGTGGCTCAAGCAATTGAGCTCCTGCCTACCACATGGGAGGTCCTGGGTTCAGTTCCTGGAGCTTCCTAAAGAAGACAAGCAAGACAGTGAGCTGACGTGACAGGCTGGTGTGGCAAGCTGACACAACATGATGATGCAACAAGAGACACAAGGAGGAAAACATAATGAGAGACACAACAAAGCAGGGAGCAGAGGTGGCCCAAGCGATTAGGTGCCTCCCTCCCACATGGGAGGTCCCGGGGTCGGTTCCCGGTGCCTCCTAAAAGGAAGACGAGCATACAACTAACAGACACAGCAAGTGCAAACGACAAGGGGTGGGGAGAAATAAACAAATTAAATCTTTAAAAAAAAAAAAAGCATCCTAAAGAATACAGGAGCTCATAAGCATCACTTCACAGGATGCTTTCATGCAGCAGATGAAAATCTGAATCTTGCCCAGGGTCAAGTGTAAGGCCACGAAGCTGAAAGCTAGCCCCTGGCTCAGGGCACTCTCTGCTCCTCCCTTTCCCCTCAGAGCCACGTCTCCAGGACAAAGGACACCTTTGGCAACAGAGCTAAAAGGCAAGCCTCTTAGCCCCAATGCTTAGGTGGTCTGGCCCATCCTGGAAGGAGGTGGAAGTAGCGGTAGCAAGAGTGATAATAGTCATAATAATGGCTCCATTGAGGGTCTGCCGAGGCCCAGGTGCTGTTAGATTTACCTTAGCCATCACGCTCGCCCGTTCCCAACAGCCCTGCCTCTCAGAGAAGGAAAGTGCCACCAGAAAGCGTCCGCTTTGTCCTCAAGGTCGCGCAGCTGGTGAGAGGCAGAGCCTGGAGTCAAGTCCTCGTCCTCCTTTCTGTGGACCCAGCTCTCTTTCCAGGTAAGGTGGGGGTGGCGTGGGGTGGAGAAAGCGGGAACCTGAAGGAAGCCAAGTCTGCAGGAAGTAGCCACCACCCGAGAGCCTCTCCCAGGGGGCTGCCCGGCCCCGGGTGCGGCTGGGTGGCCTCACCCGCGGGAGGCGGCCTGGTGAGCAGCTGTGCGCAGACGGCAGGCGCACATCCTCCATGTGGTAGGAGCTGTCACCTCTCCAAATAATAAAATCAGCCACCCTGCCCACTGCAGAGACGAGAAGGAAGGAAATCGGCCAGCCCAGCAGGGGCAGGAGGTTCAAAGACGCTGTGAGCACGTGGCCCGCCGCGTGGAGAAGGCAGGTGATGAAGACAGAGAGGCGTTCGGCAAACTCAGCTCCTTCGAAACAACACCCTTGACAGAGAAATAAGAGAATTTCTCCCGCAGGAGAAAGACAAAAAACATGAGCGACGTCTGCTGCCGTTTCCCCCGGGTCGGGATTTGCGTTTGGAATTGTTCTCCCAGCCGCACGTCTAACACGGGGCCGCCCTGTTCTCCAGGAAACATTTGTCTAACCGGGATTTTGTTAGCGGCCCCATCTGTTTAACAGGATTGCTCATCACCTCAAAGTTAACTGAAATCTGCTTGTTATCAACAAATTACATGAGAGCCTGGTAAATATTTTATGGCTGGAACTGTAAATATCTCCTTCTCGGTTCACAGGAACAAGTGCTGTTTACCCGCTCTGCGGCTCCTGGGCCTGCTCGGCCGCCCCTGGGGGGCGCTGAGACGACGTCTTCAGAGCTGCAGGGGCTCACCATGAAGGGCAGAGAAACTTCTAGTCCCTGGAAGGACTTCTATGGTTCCCCGGGGGTGCGGCCGCCCCCCTAAGTCAAAGGCAGGAATGAAGAAAGGCCAAGCAAATTGGGCAGCGACAAATTTTCCACCACGATGAGCTTGACAGCACAAAAGCAAACCCGAGGGGACCGTGATGGGTGCCTTCGAGGGTTGCATGACAGGGTTGAAAGACCAGACTTGAGAGCCAGGCAGACCAGGGTTTGAATCCCGGCGTGCTACCTACTTGCCGAGTGGCTTTGGAAGCGTCTCGTGTTTCTCCATGGGTGCCATCCGTACGGGAGATCCTCTTGGTAGGTAAGGAGCCTGGGAGAGTGCAGGGCGCACGGCAAGGTGATGCTGATGCTGGCCGTCGTCGTTATGAGCAATCGCTCGTTTAATTGTCTTCTTTGCTTCATGCTCTCAACCTTCACACTTTTAAGCAGGAGGACTCAAACCTACTCTGTGAGGCAGATGATCCCGGACCTGAGATCAAAGTGTGAGAGCCGCAGGGAAATCGATCTCAACGCAAAACGTGGAAGATGCTGCACACCTGAAGCAGTCCTAAAGTCGCATGCACGGCGTCCCGACACAGAGGCTTCGTGGCCTTAGAGCAGGGGCTCTGAACCTTTTTTGTTCCACGGACCCCTTTGCCAGTCAGGTGAAAACCACGGACCCCTTACCAGGTCCACACTAGACTGAGCGGTATTTAATAAATATATCACACCCGCACCAACACGTCCCCACAAGAATAATGTATTTTTGAATTTCAATTCAAGCTCATGGAGCCCTGGTTAAGACCCCCTGCCTTAGAGGATAAGACAGCGGCTGGATGGCCCTCGCCAGGGACGCGGCTCTGGTTATGCCCACCTCGATGCTTCTGTGTGAGATCTAATGTTTCTTCATCATGCTGCTGCCATTTCCTAGTGCCTATGTCCTCGGTCCAGCGCCCTGTCCTCTCCAAGCCTCAGTGTCCCCATTTCTAATTAAGACTACTTCACAGAGGATGGCGAGGGCTGTTGGTTTAGACTGCAGAGGGCTCGTATCGGAGGCCGGACACAGCCCTCCACAGATGCTGGTATGAGTATTGTGTTAGCGTAAAGCAACTTCACTATATTTCTTTATTGCTATCCTATAATGATTATTAGGATCTCCCAGCCCAGTTTCTAGGGTATGGAGATAAGAAGCGGAATGTGCCATGGGGTTCTCTGCAAAGAGCTCGCAGCCCAGCGATGTGGTGGAATGTGCCGGTACCTTGGTGTTAAACGATGTGGATCGTTTAACACCTGGCTCTTCCATGCACTAGAAGTGTGATGCCAGACAAAATGTTTAATCCCCATGGGTATTTTCTCCATCTATAAGCGAGAGATGCTTATATCGACATCAAAGTCACAAAACACGTCATGTAAGACAGGCTATGAGAACATGGTTTTTCACAGCCAAATGCTCTGCGAATAGAAAGGATCATCAGACTACGTGTGTGCGTGACTCTAACAAGTTCTCCTTTGCCCGTTACAGACTTTGCAAAAGCTGTGAATGAATGTGAGCTCTAGGAACGGGGCTTTGCTGCTCTGTGTTCTTCCCATGTGGACGTGCCCAAGCGGCCAGCCCGTGGCCATGCCCGGGCAGTATCATTTTTCATGCATCCACCCACCCCTCTGTGGCCTCAGAGGACAGAACTGGCCAGACACGAGAATTTTTCAGCTTAACTTAAGGAAAATCTTCCAACAGTTAGAGCTGGTGATCTCCCAGGCATTGAGGCTCTTCTAGTTGAGTCCAGAAGCTTAGTCAGGTGTTCAACACTGGCTACATGATTTGCGGGACACAGTACAAATGAAAATGTAGGGCATCTTGTTCAAAACTCCTTAAGAACCCCTGGGCAGCCCCAGCAGGGCCCTCCTGAGCACGGGGCCTGGGCCGTGTCACAGGTTGCACATCTCTCTGCAGCTGGGTCTGTTCATCTTTCCTGCATTAGGTGGAAAGACCAGTTGACCTCCGAAACTTCTTCCAGCTCTGCGATTCCAAGAAAGGCTACAGAACATGTTAGTTCACGGGTCCCGCTGTAACAGGGGGTGGAGAAGGAGAGCTAGGAATGGCGTCTGGGAAGATGTGCCAGCTCCCTGACGTTTCAGAGACCAGTGGAGGAGCTACTTTGCTATTAGAGCAGATTGCTTGAATGTATAAAAGGAAAGCGTCCATCCCAGAGGCCTGAATTGCAGTGACGAGCTCTGTGACTTGAATCCAGCTCCATAAGGGTCGAGGTTTCTGTGGAGCGGGACCACATGAGGCGTGGAACACCCACACTTTGCTGGAGAGGACAGGTCCCTCTTCTCAGCTACCAGGGACCTGCCACCTTGTCCTCTCAATACCTTGAAAAGCAGCAGTGTCCAGGTATCACCGCTCAGCCCCCTCCGCGCCCAGTTTTCCTTCCCATATGCAGGCCGGCGCTCTGCCTCTCTGCTTGCTAGGCTACCTTGACACTTCTTCCTGCAGCTGCAGTAAGCCTGGAGTCGAATATGTGAACAATAAGAGACCAAAGAGCTGGATTCCTGCCTCTTGGTTGCTCCGAGGCCTAACCCAATCCCTGCGGTCTCCTTCAAGGCCACTGCCCACTCTCTAGCCCACGCGGCTCCCCCTCCCCCACACAACCCAGCACCTGATGACACACACGCCAGGGTCGCCAGCGTCCACAGCCACCTCTCGTCCACGCGCGTGTGAAAGCTCCCGGAGAGTGGGCGCCAAGGAAGGGCAGATGACGCCCCACTTTCCCGCACAGAGAAAGCCTGGCTGCCTAGTGTCCTGCTGCAGCCCCTCTGCCCCCTTCCACCCACGTTTGTTCTCTCTCTGACTCTAGCACCCCCATCACTGAGGCAGAGGGCAGGGAGGTGCAAGGCTGAGGAGCACTGCGCTGCTCCCCACTAGCCAGAGTGATGTCACCTGCGTGTGCCATGTGGTTGTGTGTACGTGCATGTGTGTGTGCAGGCCGAGGCTTACTGAGTAGGGCATAGTGGGGGAGAGGCCAGAACATTTGGTCACAAGGGTGGTCATCCATGCCCAGAGCCAGGGAACCTATACTGTGGACAAAGGATAAACCTCCAGAGAACTCCATCAGCCAAAAGACATGAAGCTCCTTTCCCAAAGGGTGAGACCCCCTGGAAATCACCTTCTGGGGGTCAGCAGCGATTGGTCATGGGACACGGATGGACATGGATAGTTTGTGGACTCAGACCCCTCCCCTTTAACCCCAGAGCGGACAGTAGGACACTGGACCCTTTGTATCGTGAGGCCTGAAATTCCAGGTGCTACCATGACATCTCTGAGCCTCACAGGACCCCAAAGTCCTGGCCGGCAGGTCCCCTGCTCTTGCCAGATCCATCCCATGCAGCAGGAAAGGCTCCTACTGGCTAGTTCCCCTATGGCCAGACAAGCTGTCCCCCACCTGGGCCTCAAGCTACCAGGTCCACTCCCCAGGCCAGCCCGCAAAGCTATTGCAACAAACCAATGACATCCCCCTCCCGGGGAACCCCACCCTCTGGTCAATACAAAGCCCACCTCCCACTGTCCCAGGGTTCACCCTGCCCCAGAGGGCACCCCCTGCATGACCCAGCATTGCCCCAGGGCTGGGAGTACCTGTGACTAGTGAGCTGTGGCAGAGCAGTCCATCCAGGGCCAGGTCATGTGCTTGGCCACCTCGAGCTAGTCAGGGCAGGCTCCCTCCTTCAAGGGCGTGAGCAGGAGGCGGTCAGAACAGCCTTGGCTCTGCTGGGTTCACCATCCTCATCTTCTCAGAACATGAGCGACCTGGGCTACACAGACGAGCAGGCAAAGCCGCGTCTCAGAAGCCATTAAGCGGCCTTGGCTCCCGAGGCCTCGCGCAGGTAAGAGGAGTCCGCGAGACCACGCCAAAGCCCCTCCTCCCCACTGTCCCTTTCGCCAACTTCAGATCTCCTCCATGTTTTTTCCCAGAGGATTCACCCTGGCCTTGATGTTCTGACTTTCCCTCCAGGTTTGGAAAAGTCTGGGTTCTAGTCAATAATCACCAAATGGCTCCTCGTTACATCTGTCGCCTCACTTTCCTCCTTTACTTTCAGCCTTGCCACAGAGCGTCCAACCAAGTAACCTGCTGGAATTAACCCACTTGCACTGGGCCCTCCCAAAGGAAGTGACGTAGGGGCTTGTTTCCTGCGGCTGTCCCCTCACCTTAAGAGTCCCACATCCCACGGGCCATGTTGAACTACCTCCCACATCCCCATTCGCCTACAAATCATATCTCCTGGGAAGGTTTTCAAAGATACTCTTTCATTGAAACCAAGTTGTTCTCTCCATGCTTTGTCCAGCGCCTTTATTTCAATAAAAGATGTCCAGCATCCTATATTTCAAGGTGAGAGACGGGGCAGCCAACACACTGTATTCTTCTGGGACTTTTAGAAGCAGCATTCAGCCTCTGCCAAAAGCATGGGCTCCAGCTGCCAATCTGCTCCATTTCCAGGGCATGCACTGAACTCGGAATCACTAATTATATCCTATGGAAATCACAGTCATGCATAACGCTTCTGGGCTTGCCTATTTTTAAGGACCCAGATGTGGACGCTCTAGGAGGGGACATGTTCTTGCTGGCACCACAGAGACCTGTATCCTACTTTTCCCATTAATGTGTCCAGTGAACTTTCACAGTTTCCTCTACTTACCTGCCATATTTCCTCAATTTTAAAATGAAAGCTTGGTCATGCTATCCCTATGGTCCCTTCCAGCCCCAAGCAATACTAAGTTAGCCCGAGGAATCATCTCCTATGGGCTCTCAAACTTTCCTTCTACGCAGAGGGAAGAAGTGAAGCTCTGGGTCCGAGGTAGAGTAGACCCAGCTAGTACAGAGGGAACACACCATAAAAGAAGACAAATCAAAAAAAGCTGGAAAGCATAGGACACAACTTCCCAAAATGTAGTCCAGGAAACACCACTTCCCTGGAAAATAAACAGACATGAGCATTTTTTTCAAAGTGCTCTGTGGTCAAACTGATTTAGAAAATATCCAGCTAAAGACTGACTTCCTTTGCTGCAGAACTTCTCAGAGCATTTCATATGCTAAAAGGAATTGCAAATCCCCCAACGGTGCATGCATTATGTAGAATATCCCAAAGTTGTAATTTGGGAAAATGACTGGGGAAAACGTTAATCTAAGAGAAGCTACAACCATCAACAGAGCTGGCAACAAATGGGGCAAAATATCCCTGGTGGCAGCACCTGGAGTTAGACTGACTCTGTAAACGAAATAGGAACTTCCATGGGTTGTTTCTGCTGTATATGTTTTATCATACAGGAGTGCAGTCCTGTCAGTCAGTGTTTATTAAATGCTTCCTATGGATTTAGGTCCATTCTGGGGAAAGGTAGTATGTGTTTGTAAGCGCATGTATGTTTGTGTGTGTGTGAATCGTGAGTTGAGCAGAAATCGATTTTGAAAGAGAAATACTAATAAGTGGTCTCCAGACTTATAATCTAGTTAATTAATCAAAGTTAATTGTAGTTTAAAGCCACGTAGGGTGACGAGCTATGTGGTCGAGACAACATAAGAATGTGAATTAGCAAGAGCAGGTGGATTCAGAGCTAGCTTTGTGGAGAGTCAGGACTAAGGCTAGTCTATTAGGAATTCAGTTAGTGTAGAGCAGACGATAATCCGACACAACTGAACGTGTGAGATTCATCTCTACTTACACGTTGAGAGCTTAGCTCCAGGAGTGAATAACTGGAAGCGCGACCATAAAGTGCAGAATTACT
The DNA here is from genome assembly GCA_029593785.1 of Cabassous unicinctus. Classification (NCBI taxonomy): domain Eukaryota; kingdom Metazoa; phylum Chordata; class Mammalia; order Cingulata; family Chlamyphoridae; genus Cabassous; species Cabassous unicinctus. The sequence continues at coordinate 8,882 of JAQZBX010045947.1, read as the reverse complement.
TTCCTCTGCCTAGAGCCAATTGCAATATATGGCCATTTTTCATTTCCTCTTTAATAAATAATTCTTCCTGTTCTCCTCCTAGACTATACAATCCTACTACTGTCCTCTGGTTTTCCTTGACTCATGTAAATTAATTTCCATTTCAAGCCCCAACTTATTGCCAGTCACTTAAAAGGTCTAAGAAAATCCCAATCATTCATCTATTCCATCATTCTTTTCCAGTAAGGATTTCCTGGTTTCACGTGGGTTCACCATAAAGCCACACTCTTGGGAAGTAAGCTCATGAATATCCATCCCACTGAAAACTGGAGACCTCCAACTGGGGACCACAGATTTGGGAAAAGAAGATCATTGACCATCCACACCCTCCCACATGTCATGCCAAAGAGCCCCAAGTGCTCTCTTTGGACAGTATTTACCAGGATCAGTGACTGTTGAGAGTTTAACCTGGAAAATTTAAGTAGGACAGAAGATTTTAGAAAGTCATGCTTAACCAACTGCTGTGGTAGCTAGTCTCCAAGATGACTTCCCAATGAGCCCTGCTTCCCTGTATTCACTTCCTTTCATGGTCTCTTCCTTTTGTAGCACTCGGTTGGAGCTGGCCTGTGTAAGCAATAGAATGTGCCAGATGTACATTCTAGACTGTGACTTCTAAGCTAGCGCATCTAAAGCCGTGAAGCTTCCGCCTTGGCGTCTTGGGACAAGCACTCTTGGGATTCTGGCACTAGAAGAAGCAAGGGAGCAGTTCCACTACTCTGAATCCATCAAGCTGTGGGAACTCAGGCTTCCTGGAAAGCCTCTGAAGGATGAGCTGCTCTGTGGAGAGAGGAGAGGCCAAGGAGTGCTGAGGCAGCAGAGGTGAGTGAAGAAGCCACCTTGGAAGGGGATCCTTGAGCTTCAGTCATCCCAGCTGAGGCCACATGGATAGGAGACACACTACGCAGATGAAGCCTTCCTGAATTCCTGACCCTCGTCATGGGCAAGAAAAGATGTTTGCATAGACCACTAAGTTTTGGGTTAGTTTATTATGCAGCAATAGATAATTCGAACTTGCTCTCACCCAATCCAGGAGTTACCTCAAATGGAAGGACCATGCAGAATTGGTTTTGATTGCTGACTTAAGAAGAAATTGACATAAAAGTTCAACTAACTGGCAAGGACAAGGGTATCCATATTTTTCCTAGTTGAAAAACTGTCACTTCCAATAAGAAAAGAAATTTGATACCTATACCATCAGCAGAAGGCACAGAGCAGAAGGAAACTTTGAGTATTTTCTATTTCCAGGCATGCTTAGCTATGTTATCCTACTCAGCCCCCATAATATACTTTTTCTAATGGAATTACGTTGTTTAGTTAACAGATCAGGAAACTGAGGCGGAAGAGATGAAAGACAGGGCTAGCGTGAGCATGCCAGTTCTCACGAGGGAGGGAAGCGCCGTGTGCAGCGACCCCCTAGCTGTCACTCTGAGTTGTCCCTCAAGGTTGATTCTGGAATTAGAGGTGGCAACAGAGCTGCCAGCCTGGACAGAGGACCAGGCCCCTGCCAGGGGGTGCCTTAGGAAAGGGATGGAAAACCAGAGCCGCATGGAAAAATCCAGTTTCAACTCCCAGAGCTCCCTCTGAGGACCTTCTTTTCAACACATGTTCCCTGAGTGTCCCCCATGAGCCACTGCGGTGCCAAGTGCTGGGCTCCAAAGATGAGTAGAACCGCCCTGGCTTCAGAGAACGTGCCGTCCAGGGGGAGACATGCTCTCCAGCAGGGCACGTCCTTAGGGCAGCACGCCGGGAGGAGCGGGCCCTGGCCAGGCCCGGGGAGGCGGGACGCGTGTGCAGCAGTCCTGGCCGCGCTCAGCTGTGCGGGACCCGCCGCGCCGGCCTGCGGGGCTCAAGGGCGCGGTGCCGTCCTCCCGGAGGGGGCGCTCCCTGCTAACCCCCAGGGGGCTGTGACTGCCCTTTCTTTCTACCAAATTGAAGTTTCTAATACTTGTAGAAATCGAAGGCACACGGGGAAGCGGGAGCTGGATGAGAAATTGAGGCAGCTGAATTCTGTGTGCTTTGCAAATAAAGGGCAAATGAATATACCTCCCACACTGATGGGAAGCTTAATGCCTCCTTTTTCTCTTCCCCTCAAAGCACACATCACACTCCACTGAACGAGTTGGTAGGTCTGCCTGAAAATCTGCCATTTTACGTGGCTCTGCTGGACGTCCTTGTTTACCCCAACGCTGCTGCCTCTGAACATGAAGCTTCCTTTCTCTTCCCTTTTCAGAAACGCACTCTCAGTGCTGCTGCTTCCAGCCTGGCTACACCCAGACTCACAGGCGCGAAGGAGGAAGAGCGCCCTCTTCTCCCACCCGAATCCCCCTCCTCGCCTTCTTTCTTCTCTGTCACTCTCGGACTTGCTCTCTGCGTCTTTCCCTGTCCTTTTCCTTCTCTCTCCCCTCTCGGAAACTACCTATCTCCATGGCCCCCCTCTTTCTTTGGCTCCACCCCTTAAAACATACAAAATTTAAGGAGGAAGAAATGCTCCTTCTGCATCAGCTTCCGAAGTCAGGTTGGTTCCAATCTTCTTCTACGCCTCCCCGGCACGCACACACACGAGACACACGCTCTTGCACACCCACAGGTACCTGCATGCATATGGCACCAAGCACTTGCACATTCGTTCTCCTCCCCCTCCTCTTTGCCCTCCTAAATCCTTCTTCAGACTCTGAAGCCCAGGTCACATCCTAGCCCCTCCGGAAAAGCCTCGGCCGTCTTTCCAGCCTCGGAGCCTCTCCCTCTTTGGAGCTCTGCTAACGTTTACTTCTATACTACACACCTTAGCATGAAACCAGACATTGCTTAACATTGTTCTTTCATAAAACTTTCATCCTGAGGAGAGTGGCTGCTTCTCCAGGGCAAGACATCTCCTCTTTCAGAGATCAGTCCACTCCCCCGCTCAAGAACCTTGCCTGGCTCCCTGTAGCCTATGACAGTGCTTCTCAAGCTCCCGCTGCAGCACCCAACGGCAATAAAATGAATGCATACTCTACATGATTCTGGGGTTATAGCCCAACTGCTTCCTCTCACGAAACTTCCTTAATAGCTCATGGCTTAGCCTTTAAAATATAAGCAAATTTTTCATTATAACTTATAATGAAGCTTTCGGGAAACCTATAAATATGAATTCAAATGCAAACATGTGAAAAGGTGGGAATAGTTGAGATAATTAAGTCTAAGCCCTAATCCTTTAACAGAAGGGCAGGAGCGAGGAGAGGACTCCGTGCTGCAGAGACCTCTGGGGGAGCCGTGAATGGCTTGAAGGGTGATAATATTGATAATATGGGGTGTGCCTCCCAGCACCCCCTGTGGCTTGGCCACGACATGCTCTCCAGGACCTTCTGTCTGCACTAGCTCTAAGGAGTCTCATGCCACCTCCTACATACACTTTTCCAGTGATTATGCACGATGTCCTCTCCCTGAATGTCCTCCCATTCCAGGCCCCCACACACAGCCCTTAGCCCAGGCCTCCAGGAGGGTATTACCTGAGTCCTTGCACATGTATTGGCCATTTCAAGCTTCATAAAAAACACATGCACTAGGTCCTATTTTTGTCCCCATTTCACAGATGGGAAGCTTGAGATTAACTGAGTGGCAGAGGTGGGACTCAAACCCAGGCAGTGTATAGCCTCAGAGCCCACATTCTTCCTCTCTACCTGCACTGCCTGTGGGCTCAGGTGTAACCTCCAATCTGAAATCATGGCTGAGGCACGGCTTGCCCCCTACTCCCGGGCAGGATGGACCACACCCTACCAGTGGCCCCAGTGCACTCTGTACAGACCTCTATTACAGTGCCTATCATATTATTTCATTTATTTGTTAAAAAAGAAAAAGAAATCTTAAAGCCCCTCACCTCACAAAGGGACAGGTGGCACACAAAGCTAGCAGCCGTGAAAAGGACGTGTGAGTTTTATTGGAAAGGTAAGTGTGTTAGAAATTAGGTGTGTAACAGTCAACTGTTCATAAAATGGGAACTTTTCCCACAGAATGAGAAGCGGGAAAGGCATTCAGAGTTTTTAAAAAACCCTATTGCAGGGTGGCGGGGGCGTGGAATGCAAAGGTTTAGTACTGGCCTCGCCTCTAAGACACAGAATGCCAACAAGAGTATTCCAGAATATTCCTGGAAAACACTTCCAGCGAGAGCAGGCCTCCTTCCCGGTCCTTCTTCCTTGGCGCTCCCTCGCGGCAGGCAGAATCCTCGGTGGGAGCTGCTCTCAAAGGATCCATCAGGGCTGCTCTGGGGACAGGTACATCCTGCCGTCCACAGAGCACGTGCCTTGATGCTCGCTTCAATTCAAATGCCGTCGCTAGGCAGTGGGGTCGTCTATCAGCATCAGCCCAGGAGAGGAGCCACCGTCTCAGCCCAGGCCCTCTGCCCTCCCACTCCCATGGAAACTTGAGGACTGGGCTCCCCAAAGGAGGAAGGGGCTGGCATTTTTTGAGTGTCCACCACAACAGGCACACGTTTGGCAACAAAGGAGCATGTTTATGTTGAACCCTCCAAAAGGCCCTGGAGGGGGCTGCATTTTGCCCGTTTTACACTTGATGAACCCCTGGCATAGCTGAGCCGAGTGACTTGCCCACGGCCACACAACAGGGATGAGCCTCAAGCCCAGTATTCTGGTTTCAAAGCACAGTTCCTTCAACAACACCAGGCACTGTGCTGATGTCACAATATTGTGTTTTATTTTCTTAGGGTTCAAAGGTCACTGAGTTTATCATCGTACACTAACCACTGTCCAAAATATATATTAGACTAGAGACCCACATTTCCAAAACTGAACAAGGCCAAAAAACGTACGCAGGGCTGAAGCTCCATCACAACTGGACCCTGCCAAGGGGTAGTCATGAGTTATCCTGTGCTAGTTCTCATGGCTGCTCTAAACTTTTTCTTATCCAAAGCCACTCCTGATTCCTGTCCCGCTTTCTCAAAGAAAGCAGCACAGTTACCTGTTTCAATGGGATCAATTCAAGGTTAAATGTAATTACATGTTAACCATAATAGAACAGTGTCTCTTACAGTAGCCATGTGACTAATGATTTCCTTTAGGTTTTTACAACCAACTAATTAAAGAACTGAAAGCAACACAGGATTGCATCAGTCAATTTTTTTAAATAGCACTTACACCTTGGTTTTGGCCTCTAATTCATACTGATCGTCAAATGCTTGCAGGAATCAGTGTGGGTTAAACAAATGTATGAACCAGGTAGATACTTCTCTAAAGTCTGCCTTGAACCCAGGGCTCCTGGAGATGGGCAGCACTTCCCGCTTAGCAGGAAGATGCAGGTGCCTCAAAGGCAAGGCCACTGCATGGAAAGCTCTGTGTGGGTCCTCCTTGGCAAGACTGCTCAGGAGACTTCATACTTGGTCTCCATGGACTTTCACGGAGAATGACTCTAAGGGAGGTTCCCTGCAGGACCTCATCAGTATAAGCTCCCAGGGGAGGGGGGATCAAATCAGGAATGGCCAGTTCCAGGGGTGAGCTGGGCAAACAGCAGGCTCAGGCAGTGGCTACTCAGAGTGTCCTGGAGAATTACAAAAGGCATATGAGGAGGTCTAACCAAGGGGAACTTGAAGCAGGACGGGCAGCAGATGGCTGCACCAATCACAAGGCCTGGCATCATTACTCCATGCCGTGGAAGGAAGCGTGGGGGGAATGAGCGAAACAGAAGTACTAACCGAGGACCAAAGCAGAGGTGGGAGAGGCACCCTGAGAGCCCAGCCAGCAGAACGGGATTCCTAGTCAGACCAGCCCGGGCTCGGAGAATCGCTGGCCATTGAGCTTCCCACTCAAAAACTGTGTCTATAAATGTATATGCCTTTTAATTTATGTCATAGGAAATCACTCTTACAAAGATTTGTTTCAGGAACCATCCAAAATACCTTACAAACTTAAAACCAGTAACAGGGAGTGGATTCGGTCAAGTAGTTTAGCACCTGCTTCCCACGTATGAGGTCCTGGGTTCAATCCCCGGAACCTCCTAAAAACAACAAATAAATAAAACCAATAACTATTCAAAGCAGATATTAATTTATCGTCTGTTTTATAGATTAGGAAACTGAGGCAGAGTGAAGTTGAGGAAGTTGCCTAAGTTCACAGGGCTAAAAATTGACCACTATTTTAAATTTTGTCTAGGAGTTAATGGGAAGAGTTTTCAATCTGTAGACACAGAAAATTCTATACCTAATATACATTTTCACATTGTCTCTATCCTATTGCTATGGCTGATTCCCCTTTTCCAGCAACTATTATTCTAGGGTTGGATATTTGTTTTCCAATCCCATATCTATTATGTTTTCATCCTTCATTTTCATTTTGCCCTTTTCTTATGCATTTAGAAAGGGCATTTCAACTTTCTCTCTTTTTTAACACTTCACTTCTCTTTCTTCCCTGCAGTGCAGACTTTTGTTCAGGTACTACATTTTGTTCTTTTTAAATTCCTTTGTTTCAGCCAGTTTCCCTCTTGTCACTCCCTTCATTTCAGTTTGGTCTCTCTTATGACTGCACATTGCTGTTGGATGGAGACTGAGCCATCGTACATTTTATTAAACACATCTAGGAGAGGGTTTCTAAAATTGTCTTCTACCTTCTGGAGTAAATTGTTTTCTGAAGTCTCTTCTCTTCTGAGTATTCTTAGATAATTCAGCTTTTTTGGTGTGTGTCAGGGGTGGTACAATATGTGGACTATCCTCCCAGCCACCCTTCCTAGACACACACATTCCTTTTGGGTGCTGGCCAATTCCAGCTCTCGGGTATAGATCTGGAGTAGAGACTGATGTGCCCAGCCTTGAGCCCACATGCTGAGGCTAACACAGCCAAGTACAGCTGTGGCTGGCCTGGTACGAGATGTTCTGTTCTGGGGGCAGGTTCTGGAGACACTACGGGATTGTGGGCAGGCCACAGCTCTTCTTTGAACAAGTGCAGTGCATAATAGATGCTCATTGCCCAGTCTAGGGAGTTATGCAAAAGAAATTCTAGGGGAAGAAGAGACATGTTCTCTGAAAACATCTGGTCAGAGAAAAAGGAAGCATCTGATGGCCTGGGTATGCCTTAAGGCAGAGAATTCAAAAATTCCTGCTGATTTATTCCATATTTAGGAAATAAACAAACCAAGCCAAGACCCAACAGGCCAGCATTCAGGTGCTTGGTGCCTTCTACCGTCCACAGTTCATAAGGCTTTAAGGCCAATGCTTAGGGACTACACTCCCTCTTCCAGAACAAGAGGTTGAGCCTATTAGTGCAGCAGATGGCTCAACATCAGAGCCGTGCTCCAAGTGTGAGGCCGCGTGCTGCCTGGTCCATTACATCAATCTCTGTCCCACTTCTGCTTTAGGGCAATCAGGCATATGGAAGTTGAGATTTTGACAATGAATCTTGTTGAGTGCTGCATATAAAGATTCTCCCCTACCAAGCCAGCGTGCTGGCCGGGTAATGACCCAGCAATGCAGAAGGAGCACCCAAGGCCCTTCGGTCCTTCCCGGCAGCTGTGAGGTGTCCAAGAAGAGGACTTCATCACTCAAACTGTCACACTACTCTCTATTCCGTGCTTGTCCTGTTGGAGGCAGTGGCCTAAACGGTTTGGAAATTCTCGGAGAGAATTTCTCAGAAACAAAAACCAATTTGGGTGGGAGAGTACAAAAAGGCCCAGATGGCTTTGCTGTGCTCGCCATTGACAGTGAGGACGCCTGTCCCCAGCAGCCGGAGGGCGTCTCTTCGTTCTTTTATTCAATTACTTAATTAGAGTAATGTTCCCTCTTTAATTGTCACTGTTTTAATAAAGCAGAAAATCAAAGTAAAGTTGCTATCAGATATTTTCTAAATGGAAAGTCTTAAACCTTAAGAGTATAAGAAAAGCCTCAACTGATATTTCACTAAGCCTCAGATATATGACTGTGCCCTCTTCCCGGGGACTTGGTTGTCGGATGCATAAAGGTCTTCTGTGAGCAGAGGAAGCCGGGGGCCAGTCATCCTCGCTGTGTTGTCCTGTTGAGGAAAGAGCGTTGGCGGCAAGGCGCGGCAGCTTCATCCCTCCTTCTGCTTTAACAGACACATCCATCTCGCATGCCCTGGGAGAGCCCGTGGACAGCGGGATACAAATGAGCAGGCCTTGGAATGGAAATCCCTTGGGAACATGGCAGATGCTGAAAGATCCTTGGCTACTTCTTTGGAATTGTGACACATTTCTGCATCTCCACGTTTAAGTGCTTTTATAACAGGGATTCTTAAGCTTTTCTGTTCCACGCACCCCATTGCCAGTCAGGTGACAACCGCGGACCTCTTCTCAGAATGTAGCGGCAGACAGTTTTATGACACTCAACATCGGCATGCCTTTAAATTAAATTTTAGGATTATTCAAAATTACGTTTTACAACTTTCCCGTAATTTCAATACCTGATAACCTAACACGGTTCAACATCTGTTCAAAGGGTCATTTTCGGCAAACATGTAGAAATTCAAGTTTTCTCACGGCATCATAAACCATCTCTGCCATCCTTACCAGCCTTTCTGCAGGCAGTTATCCACTGCACTCAGAACACACTACATCAAAATAAAGATCATACTAGTCCACACTATGCTGTGCATTATTTAATAAATATGTAACACCGCACCAACACGTCGCCACAAGAATCATGTTTTTTTAAATTTACAATTCAAGCTCATGGACCCCCTGAAATCTTTCCAGGGACCCCTGGTTAAGAACCCCTGTTTTATAAGGTTCTAGTGAGAAGGAGTCTGTGCCCTTTAAAAATTAAAAGTGAAGCTTTGGCAAAGAGGTGAGCCTGGTAAAATGGCAAAAGGCCTGTGGAGGGAAAGAAGGAAAGAAGGAAGGAAGGGACA
>JAQZBX010045946.1:0-20903 GCA_029593785.1 Cabassous unicinctus | reverse complement strand
ACTAACAAGTATGAATTCTGATTACTGTGAGTTTGAATACCACAGGAGAAAATGAAGTAGAGGAATAAATTCTTTCTGATCCTGAATTCTTGTTTTTCTTTTTAAAACCTCCAGCTGATTGGGTAAGGAGGCTCCCAACATTAAAGAAAGCAATCTCTTTTGTTGAATGCAGATGCAATAAGTCAAAGGTAGAATCAATTTATTATTACGCAAATCCATTTATGAAATACCCTCACAATAACAATCAAGCTAGTGCTTGCTTGAACAAAAACCTGGAAAATATAACCTTGTAAAATTGATACATGTAATTAACCATCACAAGGGCCAATATTTTAAATATACTTAACGCTGTTCTTTTTCTACATTTTCATTCTCCTAATAACATTCTACAAGTTTAATTTTTGTCATTCTTTCAGACAAGGAAAGAGGCCTTGATAAACAAGAAATTATATCCATTCAATATATATACAAGAATGGCACATCCACCATCATGTCAATGATAAGCTTCATATGTGTGAAAACTGGTCATCCAAATAGGAGTAAGTCATGAATTGAACACATTCATCTGACTGCAAGAGGATGGAAAATTAGGGATTTACAGGATCACTTCTGTCCCAGAAAAATAGCTAGAGGACAGGCAAAAACTGTCCAGAACAACTGTTCTAAGGCTCTGGAGAACCGGAGAGTGCCAGGCAGTACTCAAAAGAGAGAGGGGTGAAGAGAAGGAGACTCTTTAGGGAGGATCTCTGAGTAACTCATGCCTCTGCTGCTGGCACCAAACCCCCACTCACAGAGCAGACAGATTTGCATCATCCAGTCCCTGGCAGATGGCTATGGACTGAGAGGGCTGCAGGGTCTATGTCTCCAGGAAAGGCAAGAGGAAGGGAGACAGGACTGCCCAACCAGCTTTTGGCTCGTGACAGGTCTGCTGAGTGCCATGGTTTCCACACATCCAGACTGGACATGGCTGTCCCATTGTTCCCACTTGGGAGCTGGCAGAGAGCTAAAGATAGCCTGCCTTCTCAAATACCCTCCTTACTGAAAAGGACTGGCTGCCACCATTGCAGAGAGGAGATGAAATTTGTTTTCTCCCTCGGAAAAGGAAGGGTGCAACTGAGGGATGATAGTGTGTTTGAACTGTGAGGCTTGCCTCTGAATAACCCACTCAGAGGGGACATTTCTCAGAAATTGCTTAGGTATTCCCTGACCGGTTGTAGCTCCCTTGAACACATTCCCGTCTAGGGTTTGAGCAGAGAGGTTTGTTAAGCGTACCATCTGCTTTCAGGCCAGGAAAAAAGCAAAACATGAGGCTTTGTTCTGCATTTACTGTCCCCATACGAAGGCCCTTGGGAACTGCTCTGTACCACATAAGTTTGTCCTTGGCCCAGTTTTCTCTCATTCTCTATGTTTCCATTTATGTAAAATTCAAAAGAGGCAAAACTATACTAAGGGATGAGAAGTCTGTATCACAGTTTCCTCTGGGGAGACAGAGGAGCCTTGTGACTGGGAGGGAGTCTTGGAGTGCTGGTAAGGTTCTCATTGTTGATTGGGGATATGATTTCATGGGAGTCTTCTCTTTGTGGAAATTCCTGGATTTGTGTACTTATGATTTATGCACACTTCTGTTTATAAGTCATACCTCAGTTAAGTTCATTTAACAAATTATGTAACCAGTAATGAAAATAATCAGTTGGTTGGTAACTAGGGTGTGTTTCCAGGTGTTAAAAAAATCTTGCACTTCCTTTCCTCTGGCAAAATCAGCATGATTATGCCTTCCTCTGAAATTCAGCTTACTTGTGTACTCCTCTCTTGGTGTTATATTTTTCTCAAGGAAACGGGTCAAAGATCTGGTGTCAACCAATCAGGACACTAACTCAAAAAGTTAGATTACTTCCATTTCTGATGCTTTTATTTCTTCTTCAATGCATGAAAACTCCTGATCTTTAGCTATTTATTATTATTATTTTATTCTTTAGCTCTTTAGCCTTGTTGAATTATACTTTTTTATCAGGGGACACAGTTCTCAGAGAGAAAATATCCATATTGTTTCCTTGGGCCCTTATTCTCAGAGGGCTATTTTGTGCAGATAGCAATCATCTTTGAATTATCACAGATTTTTAAAAAAATCAATTTTATTAATACATAAATCCATACATAAATCATGCAATCCATCAAAATTCACAATCAATGGTATTTGGTATAATTACATAGTTGTGCATTCCTCACTTCATTCAATATTAGAGTATTTTCATTATTCCATCATAATAATAATAAAAAACAGACAAATAAACAAAAACCCTTACCCACCCCTTTTTTTTTAAGATACTAGAAACCCTTACCCCTTAATAATCACTTCTCAATCTCTCTATTATTCCTCTACCAAATATAGTTGCTATTCTATTTCTGTCTCTCTAATTTATTTGTATATATATTTTGTATGGATGGAGTCAAATAATACGTAGTACTTTTTGTCTAATTTCTTTCACTTAGTGTATTTCCTGTTTTTGCCCTTAATGGAAGATTATTAATATATTACTATACACAACTGTCAATAGTTTGCTTTGGATGTATTTTGCCTGGTACTTACATCTCACAATATTAACATACTTTTGTTCAGTTTCAAAGAAATACAGTCTTATGTATGCGATATTACCCATACTCATATTTCACATGAGGTTTCACTATGATATTCAGTCCCATGATATATTTTTAAGCTTTCTTTCTAGTAATATACATGACCTTTGACTTACTCTTTCAACAACTGTCATACCCATATATTAGCATTACTAGTTACAAACACTAAGACATGCTTTTACCATTTCCATTCATTTCCAATGATTTACAAACAATATTTTTGCCAATTCTGCACAGATAAAACCTCAGCTTTCTCTTCTCTAACCTCTTTCTATTTTCGGATGACCTATATTCTAGTTGTTAACTCCATGAATTTACACAATATATTTAGTTCATAATAGCACAATCGTACAGTATTTGTCCTTTTTGTCCAGTATTTGTGTCTGCCTTGCTTCACTCAACTTAATGTTCTACAGGTTCATCATGTTGTCAGATGCTTCATGACCTCACTTCTTACATGATATTCCATCATATGTATAAGCCACATTTTGTTTATTCATTCATCAGTTGATGAGCACCTGGGTTGTTCCCATCTTTTGGCAGTTATTAATAACACTGCTATGAACATCAGTGTGCAGAAGTCTGTTCATGCCACTGCTTTCATCTTCTGGGTAAATACCTAGTAGTGATATTGCTGGGTCATGTGGAAAATCTATATGCAACTTCCTTGGGAACTGTCAAACAGTCCTCCACAGTGGCTGTACCATTCTACTTTCCCACCAACGGTGAATAAGAGTTCCTACCTATCCACATCCTCTCTAACACTTGTAGCTTTCTGTCTTTTTAATAGTTGCCATTTTAATAGGTGTGAAATGATATCTCATTGTAGGTTTGATTTCAATTTCCTTAATTGTTAGTGATGACCATCTTTTCATGTGTTTTTTCACTACTTGTTTTTTTTCTTGGGCAAATGTCTATTCAACTCTTTTGCCCACTTTTGAATCAGGTCATTTGTCTTTTTATTGTTGACTAGTAGAATCTCTCTTTATTAAATGTATATTAAATGCTTATCTGATGTGTGATTTCCAAATATTTTTTCCCATTGATTCAGCTGACATTTCACCCTTTTGACAAAGTCCTTTCAGGTACAAAAGTGTTTATTTTGAGGAGGTGCCAGTTATCTTTCTTTCCTTTTGTTGCTTGTGCTTTGGGTGTAAGTTTCAAGAGACCACCACATACCAAAAAATCTTGAAGACGTTTCCCTACATTTTCTTCTAATATTTTTATTGTCCTGGTTTTTATATTTAGGCTTTTGATCCTTTTTTATTTGATTCTTGTATAGGGAATGAGATAGGGGTCCTTTTTCATTCTTTTGGCTATGGATAGCCAGTTCTCCTAGCACCATTTTTTGAAGAGTGTTTTGTCCTAGTAATGTAAACTTGGTAGGTTTGTCAAAACACAGTTGACTAAAGAGGTGAGGATCAATTCAATTTTTTGTCTCTCAATTCTATTCCACTGATCAATGTGTCCAGTATTATGCCAATGCCATGTTATTTTCACCACAGTAGCTTTGTAATATGTTTCAGGGTCAGGCAGTGAGAATCATCTCACATTGCTCTTCTTTTTGAGGATGTTTTTGGGTATTTGGGTACACTTTCCCTTCCAAATAAATTTCATCATTGCTGTTTCTATTTCTGGAAAGTAGGCTGTTGGAATTTTGACTGGTATTGCACTTTATCTGTAAATCAGTTTTTATAGGATTAACATCTTCACAATATTTAGACTTTACATTTGTTTAGATCTTCTTTGATTTCTTTTGGCAGTATTTTGCAGATTTCTAAATATAATTCCTTTACATCTTTATCTAAATTGATTCCTAGATATTTGAGTCTTTTTGCAGCTATTGAATTTTTTCCTGATTTCCTTCTCAGATTCTTCAATAATAGTGCACAGAAACATTACTGATTTTTGCAGGTTAATCTTGTATCTTGCCATTTTGCTGAACTCTTTTACTAGCTCAAGTAGCTTTGTTGTATGCAATTCAGAATTTTCTAAACATAGAATTTTGTCATCTGTGAATAGTAAGAGCTTTACTTCCTCCTTTCCTATTTTGATGCTTATTTGGGTCTAATAGCTCTAGCTAGAATCTCTTGTAAAATGTTGAACAACAGTCATGACAGTGGGGATCCTTGTCTTGTTCCCAATCTTAGAAGGAAAGCTTTTAACCTTTCCTCTTTGGGTATAATGTTGGCCATGGATTTTCATATAAGTCAATTTTTATATTGAAGAACTTTTCTTCTATTCCTATCTTTTGAAGGGTTTTTTTTTTCGAAGAAGGGATGTTGTGTCAAATTCCTTTTCTGCATCATTCAAGATGATCATGTTTTTTTCTTGAATTTGTTAATGTGGTGTGTTATATTAATTGATTTTCTTGTGTTAAAGTACCCTTGCATAGCAGGAATAAATCCCACTTGATTCTTGTGTTAAAGCACCCTTGCATAGCAGGAATAAATCCCATTGTTTTAATATGTTATTGGTTCTATTTACAAGTATTTTTTAGTAATTTTGCACCTATGTTCTTTAGAGAGATTAGTCTGTAATTTTCTTTTCTTGTATTATCTTTATCTGGCTTTCTTATTAAAGTGATGTTGGCTTCATAAAATGTGTTGGGTAATTTTCCCTACTTTTCAATTTTTTGGAAGAGTTTAAAGAGGATTACTCTCAGTTTTTCACAAAATGCTTTGTTGAATTCACCTCTGAAAGCATTTTGATGCCTTTACTGAACCCCACACCAAGGCTCTTGGAAACTGGTCTCCACCACATTAATGAATCACTGGACCAGTTGTGATTAGTTAAACAAGGGCAATTTTAAAGACCTAGAGTGAGTTGAACCAAGAATGAAAGAAGAGCTGTTACACAAAGAGTGGAAACAACAATAAAATCCTAGGCAAGACAGAGACACCGACCATCATAGTAAATGCACCATCATAATTAGATGCCTAGATATCAGCACAAAATTATGAGCCATATTAGGAAACAGGAAAGTATGGCCTAGTCAAAGGAACAAATCAAAACATCAGATGAGACAAGATTCGAAACAGCTAAGAAATGATGTTTAAACAAATCTCTTAAATCAATTCAAGGAGATGAAGGAAAATATGGATAAAAATACTGGTGTCCTAAAAAAATTTGAAAGCTTGAGTTGAAACATAAGAGAGCTTATGGTAATGAAAGACAAAATGGATGAGGTTAAAAATACTTTAGAGGGGGCAAATGTGGATCAAATGGTTGGGGGTCCATCTCCCATATAGAGGAACCTGGGTTTGATCCCTGGGACCTCCCATTAAATAAACAAAGAAAAATATAGAAGGTGCATTGGCTGCCAGGTCCTGTGCATGAGTACACTGTCAGGCCCTGCAAGCAGGTGAACCCCCAGGCCCCATGCGTGGGTGCACCATCAAGCCCCATGAGCAAATGCACTGCCAGGCCCTGTGTGTGGGTGTGCCACCAGGCCCCATGAGTGAGTGCACCTTCAGGCCCCATGCATGGGTGAACTGCCAGTCCCCATGATCGGGTGAGCCTCCCAGGCCCCAAGCATGGGTGTACCATCAGGCCCTACGAGCAGGTGCACCACCAGGCCCCACAAGTGTGTGCTCCATCAAGCCCCATGAATAGGTGTGCCACCAGGCACCATGAGTGGTTGTGCCATCAGGCCCCGCTGAGCAGCACAGCAAGATGATGATGTAACAAGAGAGTGACACAAGGGAGAGCCAAAAAGAGATGTGCCAGAAAACCAGGAACCAAGGTGTCAGAGGCAGTAGGACACCTGTCTCCCACATTGGAGCTTCCCAGGATCTAATCCTGGTGAAGAGAGGAGGAGAAGGATGAGAAGAGAAGACAGGAAACAGATGCAGAGAATTGCCCAGTGCATGGAAATAAAAACATCAAAAAAAAGGGGGGGGGGAGGGGGAGGTAATAATGGATAAAAGTAAAATAAATAAATCTTAAAAAAATACTTTAGAGGCATACAACAGATTTTAAGTATCAGAAGAAAGAATAAGTGAATTGGAAGACAGAAGAACTAAAATTGAAAAGACAAGAACAGAGTGAATAGAATGGAAAAATAAAAAGGAAAAGGGAAAGAAAGAATATTTGGGGAAATAATGGCTGAATATTTCCTAACTCTTATGAAAGATGTAAATATACATATCCAAGAAGCTCAATGTATTCCAAATAGAAAAAATCCATACAGATCTATTTAGAGAATTATAACATTCAGAATGTCAAAATATGAAAGATAAAGAGAGAATTTTGAAAGCAAGAAAAAAGTGATCCATCAAATAAAAAGGATGTCCAAAATGACTTATTGTATATTACTCATCAGAAGCCATGGAGGCAAAAAGACAGTGTTATATTTAAGATATTGAAAGAGAAAAACTGTCAGCCAAGTATTCTTTATCCAGCAAAATTGTACTGCTAAAAAGAGGGAGAATTTAAAATATTCACAGATAAATAGAACCTAAAAGAGTTAGTAAACAAGAGGCTGACTATATAAGAAATAATAAAGGGAGTTCTGCAGCCTAAAAGAAAAAAAAAAAAAAAAAACTTAAGAGAGAGACATGGAAGAGAGTGTAGAAATGATGATTATCAGAAAGGGGAACAAAATTCAGATATGACATATGAAAGCCAAAAGGTAAAATGGTCAAAGTAAGTAATGTGTTTACATAAATAACATTGAAAGTTCATGGGTTAAACTCCCCAATTAAAAAATACTGACAGACTGGATTAAAAATAGGATCCATCCAAATGCTGTCTAAAAGAGACTTACCTTAGACCCAAAGCTTCAAGTAAGATGAAATTGAAAGTTAGAAAAACGTATTTCATGGAAACAGGAAACCAAAAAGAGCAGGAGTAGCTATACTAATATTGGATGAAACAGACTTTAAATGCAAAAACAATATGTAGAAGGTGATTATATATTAAGAAAATTTGTAATACACCAGCAAGAAATAATAATCATAAATGCCTGTGTACCTAACAAGGGTGCTGCAAAATACATGAAGCAAACTCTTGAAAAACTGAAGAGAGAAGAGATGTATCTACAATAATAGTACTCCACTCACATCAATAGATAGAACTAGATAGAGGATCAACAAGGAAAATGATGCTTAAGGAACTAGGCCTAAGAACATATATAGAGCATTACTCCACAAATCAGCAGGATATTAATTCTTCTCAAGTGCTCATGGATCTCTCTGCAGGTCAGAGAAAGTGCTCTGATGACACCCTTATTTGGATATTTTCCTAGCCTCAATATTGTGAGAAAACAAATTCTCATTATTTAAGCCAACTCAATGCATGATACTTCCTGGAGCAGCCAAGGAATCTAAAACAGATTTTGGTACCAGGGAAGTGGAGTGCTGCTCAAGCAAATATCAAAATTTGGAAATAGGTTTGGAATTGGGTAATAAGTAGATGCTGGGAGAATTTTATGGTGCTTGACAGAAAAAGCTTAGACTACTTTCAAATGACTGTTCCTAGAAATATGGATGCTAAAGTCACTTCCAATGAGCCTTAGAAGGAAATGATGAATGTGTTATTGGAATCTGCAGGAAAGGAATTTCTTGTTTTAAAGTGGAGAGAATGTTGATAAATCAAGTTATGATGTCATATGGAAGGCAAAACTTGAAAGCAATGAGCTTGAATATTTAGCTGAGGAGATTGTCAAGCTAAGTATGCAAAGTACAGCCTGGTTTTTCCTTGCAGCTTATAGTAAAATGTGAAAAGAAAGCAGTAAGCTTAAAACTGACTCTTAAGAACAAAGAAACCAGAAATTGATGGTTTGGAAAGTTCTGAGCCTATCTACATTGTGTATTCCATGATTAGGGCCAAAAGTGGTTCATCAGAGACCTTCCTGAACTTCCAGAAAGCAAGTCCTCAGAGAAGAGGACTCTGTGTGATGGATTCACTGAATATAGGACCAATCGCCCATTCCAGTGGAAGTCAGGATTGGAAATGCAGTTACGCAGGAATGATCTATGGAAGGTTCTATTATCTGATGTTTTGGATCCATTGAACTACATGCAAAGCTGACAAGTTATTTTTGTGAAATTTGTATTAGCAAACCACTGCCAGCAAGGGCAGAAGGGGTCAGAGAATGGACAAATTGAAGGAAGAATGACTTCATGGGCTGAAACATATAAGCAAATATCTGGACTGAAGATATAGCCTTGAGCCAAGACAGTGGATCCACCCATGTGTTTGAAAAGGGTGAGTATGCCCCAGCACTTGGAGGGGGCAGGTGACCCACCCATGCATTTGGAGGTGGCATAAATTCTGCCACATTGTTCAGGTAGAGTGCTGCCACCCCAATGCTCAGAGATTGTGGACCTGTGCCCTGGTGTTTGCAGACAGCCTGGCCACCATCATGATGCTCATAAAGGGTGGAGCCTTCACCCCAGTTTTTTGGGACAACATGTCCACTGCATAAGCACTTAGAAGGGATAAGACTGCTGCTCCATCAGGTCTGGAGTAAAAAACACTTGTTTACAGATAACTCTCAGGCCTTGAAATCTAATGGAGGTTGCCCTGCTGGGTTGTAGAATTGTTTGGAAGCAGTGATACCTGTTTCCTTCCAAGTTTTCCCTATTAGAATGGGCATATCTCTCCTATGCTTGCCCCTCCATTGAATATTGGAAACAGATAACTTGTTTTCTAGATTTCACAGTTTAAAAGATGAAGGGGGATTGTGCTCCAGGAAAGACCACACTCATAACTGGTTTTGATGAGACTGTTCTTAGCATTGTTTCTGAAATGACCTAAAGCCTTTGGTATGTTATGATGGAATAAATGTATTTTGCATGTGGAAAGAAAACATGTCTTTTGGGGGTCCAAAGGGTGAAGTGTGGTAGTTTTCAGCTATGTACCCAGTTACATGTTCTTAACTTTAATCCATTCCTGTGGGTGTGAACCAGTTGTTAAGTAGGATATTTTGTTGCAGTTACTTCAGTTAAGATGTGGCCAAAAGCAAACAGGATGGGTCTTTATCCTATTACTGCAGTCCTTTACAATCAGAATGAAATTAAAATAAATAGAAAGCCACAGGAACCAAGAAGTTGAAGATCATTGGAACCTGGAAGAAAATGGAGAGGCCAAGAGAGAAGCAACCATCTCTTGGTGCCAAATTCTGTGTTTCTTGTGGTCAAGAATATCCTGTTGAAGCAAAGAAATAAGAAAACCAGCTTCACCTGTTTGGCCAGACCTGCACAGAAGAAGCATCTTGCTGTCCTCACTTCAACTTGCTTAATTAACCTAGCAAATTTCCCACCCAGGGGTGGAGTTATCTGCTCCTGTTTTGATCATGCAATGTATGTGTAAACATGATTTCCTGAACATACTAATCATAGCTGTGTATGTTCATCAATATGAATAAAAGTTAATGCATAATCAAAGCAAATGCTAAGTAGTAACTTAGTAGTGTTTAAACAAGAGTGAAACCACAGCATGGGGAGTCTGGTTTGAGTCATTTTATTTATTTATATATTTTGATTTATTTTTTAATTTATTTTTTATTTTTTTTAAAAGATACTTAGGTTATACAAATGTTATACAAAAATTTCCCATATGCCCCACTCCCCACACCTCCCACACATTCCCACCTAAGCAACAGCCTTCATTAGTGTGGCACATTCATTGCAATTGATAAATGCATCTTGAATATTGCCATTGAGCACGGACAATAGTTCACATTGCAGATTACACTCTCTCCCACACAATTCTGCAGGGTATGGGAAGATATATAATGGCATATATTTGTCATTGCAATGCCATTCAGGATGATTTCCAAGTCCCAAAAAAGCTCCCACATTATACCTGTCTTTCCCTCCCCATGCCCCCAGAGCCCAATAGCCACTGCCTCTACATTAATGCTGTAATTTCTTCCATTGCCAGAATCACAAATCTATTGTAGAATATCAGTAAGTCCACTCTAGTCCATAGCTCATCCCCAATCCTGAGGATTCTGGGGTGGTGATGTCCACTCCACCTCTAATTGAGAGGGGTCTTCGATCCCATACATCTGATGGTTGGGACTCTCTTGTTTGCAGTTGTAGGCTCTCTTGTTTCCCTGGTAAGGTGGTTTTCACTTTAGACCAACCTTGGCTCCTTTCTGCAGACATAATAAATATAAGTTCAAGTTTAAGATTTTTCTCTACAGCTGTGGTTATCCCCAAAGGCCCAGCTTTGGGGTCTAACACTCCTTGGCCCTGAGGGATTATTACCAAGCTCCAAATAGTGATCCATTTGGAAAAATACCTTTAACAAAAGAGGGGAATATTAAGTACAAATGAGTTTTTATGGCTAAGAGATTTCAAAGTGATTTGGGACATCATTCCAGAGGTTACATTTATGCCCAGCTAAGGAGTATCTCACTGACTGCCACAATAAACAGTGTCTCAAGGAGGGGTGCTCCTGAGCACTCTAAAGATATCTGGACACTATAGGCAGGGCAGACAACCCCAGGACATTGGTACCTTATCACTGGGCCTTACCTTGGAATATATGATAAACTATCTCTCCAATGTAATAGAGTTTGGCTTATTTATAATTTTCCTAAACATGGTTCTTCTGTCCCTTTTATTTAAACTTATATTTAAAACTATATCCATTAGAACAGCCAGCAAGATGATGGCAGTGTAAGGAGCTCCTAGAGTCAGATTGTGTTACAGGGCAGTTAGTATTCACCCAGAGCTATGTACAGCATCTGTTTGGGTGCTCCAGTAGACCAAAATAGCATCTTGCAACATCCTTGAAAGAATGGAAGGAGGAGACTACCCATCTGCAGAGAAGATTCCTAAGTAGAGCACTCCATGCCATAGAGGCCAGTGCCCAGTCTCCACTGGTGGCACACCACCTCAGGAGCTATTCCATGGCTGGGATTGGAAGCTCCACTTTCCAAAAATGGAGGAGGAAGAGATGGTTGGGCACCAACTTCAGCTACAGATTAGTAGAGTCAGTGGGCTAAAGACTAATCCTAAGAACAGCTCAAGTTTGACACTGTCCAAGTCAGAAAGAGGCCAGTAGCCATCATTTTAACTCTGGCCCTGGCATGAGGGGAAGTGGGTGGACTGAAAATCAGTGCCAGCAGGGAAAGCCTTCTTTCCATCCAGATCAGATTGCAGCTCAGGCCTAAGCCCCACCCAGCCCCACCTTCAGAAGAGAGGAAGCTGCGGGACCTGCACCAGCCTCTCCAGGAAAAAACAGGCCACACTGAAGAGGCTGGTGATCATCCTACTCTGGTAGCACAGGCCACCTCAGGAGCTATTCTGTTGCTGGAATTGGTAGATCCATTTCCCAAAAACAGGGGAGGAAGAGATGGTTGGCCATAGATTTCAGCTACTGATAGTAACTTTGGCTGGCTAAAGTATTACCCTAAGAACAGCTAAAGTTTGAACCTGTCCAAGTGGGAAAGAAGCTGGTGGGCACCATTTTAACTCTGCCCCCAGCATGAAGGAAGCCAGGCTGACTGAAAATCATAGGGACCAGCTTCTTTCACCCAGATTGGCTTGCAGCCTTAACATAGGCTTCAGCCCCACCTCTGACAGGGAAGAAGATGGCAGGCCCTACACTAGCCTCTCCTGGTAACTGCAGGTACATTCATCTGGACAGATTCAGAAGTTTACCAGGACAAGTGTGGTCATTTTGGACTTGCATGGTTTAGATTGCTGCCCACACCTGCAGCTCCATCCCCACCCTAAGCAGGGGAGAAAGAGGTATGAAGTTTCATCAGTCTCTCTGGGTGACTACATTCTAGGCCTGCATGACTCGGATTATTACATATGGCTGTGGCTCTGTCCCTACCCCTGGCAAAGGAGAAAGTTGGGTGAAGTTTCGTCAGTCCCTGAGGCAATGAGGGCAGCTTGAATCTCCACAGCTTACAGAACCAACTACTTCCTTGGCTCCTACTACACAACTAGCAAGGAAGAAAGCGCAAGGAAGCCCTAAACTAAAGACAGAAACTGCACCCAGCATAAATACATCTAATAAGCAAGATGCCAAGAGACCAAAAAAATTTACACTCCTCACCAAGATTCAGGAAAACATGGTCCAGTTAAAGGAACAAGATAAACCTCCAGATGACATAAAGAACTTGACACAACTAATCATAGATGTTCAAACAAATCTCTTTAACAAATTCAATAAGATGGCTAAAGAGATTAAGGATATTAAGAAGACATTGGATGAGAACCAAGAAGAACTTGAAAGCATACATAGAAAAATAACAGATCTTGTAGGAATGAAAGGCACAATAAATGAAATAAAAAATACACTGGATTCATATAATAGCAGATTTGAGGAGGCAGAAGAAAGGATTGGTGAACTTGAAGAAATGGTCTCTGAAAGCAAGCATACAAAAGAACAGATGAAGAAAAGAATGTAAAAAATTGAACAAGGTCTCAGGGAACTAAATGACACCAAGAGACATGCAAACATATGTGTCGTGGGTGTCCCAGAAGGAGAAGAGAAGGGAAATGGGGCAAAAGGAATTGGTAGCAAATTTCCCAACCCTATTAAAAGACATAGATATCCATGTCCAAAAGTACAATGTACTCCCATCTGAATAAACCTGCATATACCAAAACATAATATTCAGAATGTCTAATGCCAAAGACAAAGAGAGAATTCTGAAAGCAGCAAGAGAAAAGCAATATATAATATATAAGGGCTACCCAATAAGATTAAATGCCAATTGCTCATCAGAAACCATGGAGGCAAGAAGACAGTGGTGTGATATGTTTAAGACACTGCAAGAGAAAAACTTCCAGGAAAAAATCTTATATCTGGCAAGATGGTCTTTCAAAAATGAGGGTGAGTTTAGAATATTCACAGATAAATGGAAACTGAGAGAGTTTGTAACCGAGACCAGCTTTGTAGGAAATACTAAAGGGTGTGTTACAGCCCAAAAAGAAAATACAGGAGAGAGAGGTTTTGAAGAGAGGCTAGAAATGAAGGCAGTATCAGTAAATGTAACTATAAGTGTCAAAAGAGTGGTGAAATAATATATGTCAGATAAAACCCAAATATTTAGGAATAAACTTAACCAATGATGTAAGCACTTGTATTCAGAAAACTACAACTCATTGTCAAAAGAAGTTTTTAAAAGACCTAAATAATTGGAAGAACATTCCAAGCTCATGGACTGGAAGACTAAATATCACTAAGATGTTGATTCTAAATAAAAAAAGACGTCAATTCTATTCAAATTGATATATAGATTCAATACCATCCTGATAAAAATTCCACCAGCATTTTTTAAATAAATGGAAAACATGATTATCAAATTTATTTGGATGGGTAAGGGGTCCTGAATAGCCAGAAACATCTTAAAAAGGAAAAGCAAAGTTGGAGGAATCTCACTTCCAGTCTTTAAATCAGATTACCTAGCTACAGTGGTAAAAACAGCATGGTACTGGCATAATTACAGACACATATACCAATGGAACACAATTGATGGTTCAGAAATGGGCCTTCACATCCAAGGCCAAGTGATTTTTTGACTATCCTGTCAAATCCATCTAGCTCAGGCAGAAGAGTCCATTCACCAAATGGTGCTGAGAGAACTAGATTTCCAAAGCCAAAAGAAGGAAAGATGACACTTCTCTCACACCATATACAAAAATTATCTCAAAATGGATAAAAAAAAGCTATTTATAAAAACAAAAACCTTAAGGCTTCTAGAAGGAAAATGTATGAAAATATCTTCAAGACCTGGTGGTTAGTGATGGATTCTTAAAGGAGATAAGAGGAGGACTGAGATGGACTACTGGTGTTTAATATATAGAGAAGTTTTTCTTTTTTTTTATCACATTTCTATTTTTAAAAAGATACTTCAATTACAAAAAATGTTACAGAGAATATATAGGGGATTCCCCTATGTCCTGGTCCCCACACCTCCCACATTTTCTCACATTAGCAACATCTTTCATCATTGTGGTACATTCATTGCAATTGATAAACACATTTTGGAGCATTGCCACTAAGCATGGATTATAGTTTACAATCTCTCGCATTAAACTTTGTAGGTTATGGCCAGATATATAATGACCTGTATCTGTCATTGTAATGTCATTCAGGATGATTCACAAGTCCCCAAAATGCCACCCTATTACACTTGTTTTTCCCGCTCCCTAACCCCAGAACATCCATGGGTCACTGCTTCCACAACAATGGTATTTCTTCCATTGCTAGAACCAAAATAAATGTATAGTAAAATACTAGTAAATTAATTTTAGTCCATAGTTCATTTCCCAATCTTGAGGACTCTAGGATGGTTATGCCCACTCCCCCATTAACGGAGGGAGGCTTCAATCCCATATATCCAATGGATGGGACTCTCTTGCTTACAGTTGTAGGTACTCTTGGTTCCTTGGTATGTTGTTTGTCCATCATCTCCTCCCGGTTAGTTTTCCTGGGTGAGTCCATTGAACTAGAGAATAGTTTTTGCAACTGTGTTGAGATTAAGGGTTCAGCTGGCACATGGACAGCCCATAGATTTAAGTCCTTTGGATGTACACCTACCAACTCTAGTACTAAATATAGGTTCAAATAGAAAGGTAGAAGAGTCATGCATAGGGAAACCACTGGTGAGTCTAACTCAGTCACACTGGGGAGTATAAATACCAGATTAGGGCCCACTGGGAAGGGGCCAAGTTCCTGAGCTGTCTGCCCTGGCTATTAGTGTCTGGATGTCTCCATATCCCTGAGGAGGTTCACTATTTGGGGTCATATCCTAGGGGAGCTTCGCTATTTGGTATCAAACTCTCAATGAGATCCTGTTGAGATGTGTATAAGTGCTACCTCTGGGATGGCCTCCTGACTCACTTTGAAGTCTCTTAGCCATACAAACTCATTTGTCTTTAGCTTTTCCCCCTTTTTGTCAAGGCCTTTTTTTAATTTTTAATTTTCCAGATGCATTGCTTGTTGGTACTTGGTATCAATCCCTTGGTGTCAGGGAGGCTCACCCCCAGGAGTCATGTCCCACACTGGGGGGAAGTTAATGCTTTTATATGCCATGTTCGGCTTAGAGAAGGGCCACATTTGAGCAACAAGGAGGCTCCCATAGATAACTCTTAGGCTCCCTATATCACTAGGCTAAGTTTCAATTTCAAGAGCAAAGACTCATAACCATAGACATCATTATCAAGGGTCCTTCAATGGACCATCCTCCTTCACAAGTCATTGTCCCTGTACTTGGGGCATTCTTGTTATTCCATTAGAGAATGTGCAGAGCTCCCCCAAATGGGAATTTGATATTCTTTTGATTATTGTTTGAATCTCCACCCACCATGACAATGCCCCATGAACATTTGAACACATTTATGTGCCTTATTTGTATACCCAGATGAACTTCCTCCCATGAATCCCCACTCACTGACTATGTAGAAGTTTTAATTAACTTTACTGTAAAAATGAGGAAATGTATAGAGTTGATGGTAACACATAATAGTGAGTAACAGCTGGTTTATAAATGGGAATGTGGCTGAAAAGGATAGTTTAGGGATGTAAATGCCAATTGACAGAAAGATAGAGAATAATCTAGGGACTGAATAACACAGTAAACCCAGAGGTGGATGAGAATTGTGGTTGATGGTACAGATTCAAGAATGTCCATTGGGAGGTAGAGCAGATGTATGTCATTATTGCAGAGTGGCAGGAATGTGGAGACACATGGAAAAAATACAATTGGAGAGACCTACGGACTGTGATTAGCAGTAATAATGTAATATACATGCATCTATGCTAAAGAAATACTGTGTTGATAATGGGGGAGTATGGAAAAAGTGTGCCAAATGTATGTTATATACCTGGTAATAATCTGATGATATTATCCCACAATCTGTAAAAAATTTTCCACCACAGTGTGTTGTATTGATAGAGGGGTGTTGAATGGCAATTCTGCACATGTGCATGATTGTTTTATAAGTTTACAACTTCTGTCATAAAATATATTTAAAAAATAATGATAGGGTGGGTTAGGGGGAAATACACCAAATATAAGAAAAGGACTATAGTTAGTAGTAAATTTTGATAATATTCTTTCATAATTTGCAACAAATGTCTCACAACAATGCAAGGTTTTGGTGATGGGTTGATGTATGGAACCCCTGTATGATGTTATGCATGTTTGCTTTGTAAGTTCACACCTTTTACAATACACTTATTATGTATATTCATGTATAACTGTTATAAAAATAATAATAATAGGATGGATTGGGGGGGGAAATATGCCACATATAAAATACTTTGGTTACTAGTAATATTTTGAGAATGCTCTTTAATCATTAGTTAAAAATGTTTCACAACAATGCAAGGTATTGTTGGTTGGGTGAGGTATGAGAACCCTGTATGATGTTATGTATGTTGGTTTTGTAAGTTCACAACTATTACTATACACTTATTGTTTGTGTATAGTTATATATGAGTAGATATACTTCAATAAATTAAAAAAAAAAAAACTATAGCCATTAACTATGTGTCCCAGAGACTTAAAAAATCAATCTTTTCCTATGCCATTTGTGGCCTCAATTTCAGCAGAGTTTCAGCCAACATGTACTCTGCAGTGCATTGGACTCACCCAGGACAACTAACAAAATGATAATGATGAAAAACAGCCATCCAAAGTATAGATGGTATCTATAACTGCAAAGAACACAGTTCCACCCATCTGCCACCATGGGATCTAAGCCCCTCTTAGTGGTAAGTAGACTGGGTATCATCATCCCAAAATCTTCAAGATTAAGGAATGAGCAAACATAAGTGGTGTATGCAACTCTGGATCAAAGTAAATTTACCATTTTTGTATTAATGGGAAAACTTGTAACATTGCTATAAAGACAGTGGTCACCAGAGTTTCTGAGGGGAGGGAGAGGGAAGAATAGGTGTAACTTAGGGTATTTGGGGACATTAGAATTGTTCTGCATAACATTGTAACGATGGATACAGGCCATTATACATTTGGCAAAACCTAAAAAAAACAAAAACTAATTACAGGTACTAGTATTATGAGCCCTTCATCTTCTATCACCACTCCACAAGAGTAGCATAGCCAATTTAATCCAAAAGTTTTTTCCAGGTACCATACAACTTCATATTAGTAGCATCTCCGCCTGAGCTCTTCCAATAGCTTCCTATGTGGTCTACACACATCTGCCACTTCATGCCTTTTGTTTTCTTCATAACTTACTCTTTTGTGTCTTCATAGATTATATCCAATGACCAGACAGTTTTAATCATGGTGCCTTCCTACTTCAACTTCTTCAAGGTTTACTATAGATTTTATTGGACTTGAATAAACACCTACACTCTACAATGATTCTAATGGCCTGCATGTTCTGTCCCAGCCTCAGCTTCCATCACCAAGCTTTACTTTGACCAGGTCTTGAACTTCCTAAGGGTCCTCAAAAATTCAGGAACAATGAGAATTCATTTTCTCTTATTACGTCTTTATCTTCCTGAAGCAGGTTCTTTCTACAGGCACTTCACTCCACCTGTCATGTAAAGAAACTCCACTCCCATCCCCAACTCACACATACACATACCTGAATATTGTACTCCTGCCTTTCCATCAGATCTGGAACCTCAACACAATAAGTTCTTCTTCTGGGAAGCAAACCATTATTTTTCAACAGAATTGAAAAATAATTTTTCAATAGAATTGAAAAATAATTCTAAAAATAAGAATTTCTCTTATTTCCTCTGGACATTTTAGACTCTATCCTTTGTATACCAAATAATTTAGAGTTTAGATCCTGTTAATTCACTATTCTTTTAGTCTTGGCAAAGGTTACACATATATTTTTCCAACAAAGTGATATGCAGCCTTCAAATTTCACTTTAGAGAGTCGTCCCAGCATGCTGATCAAGATGGTGGAGTAAGATTATTCAGGGCTCCATCCCGGCCAGGAGCTTTGCACAGCCAGCAAGATCTGGCGGAAACATATTTCTCAAAGCTCTAAAAAAATAATTAAAGTACTGTAGTAACAGGGCAAACACTAAATAATAGTAATTTTAAAAAGACTCCGTGGGCGAAAAGTCCGGGTCCCCTTTGGCAGCAGCAAAGGGTTTCACCATTAAGAGTTGCCAGGCTGCTACCGCCACTGGGAGATGGTCCAGTAGGGTCTGTGTGAGGGTGGGGTTCAGGCAGGGTTGGGGACAAGGGTCTATGCCACCTGATGGGCTGGGGTGCAGCGATGGGTATCGCCACAGATGCCCTGGGGGCCGCGCCCACCAAGGCAGTCCAGGAAGCGCTGGAGGAGTTCATGGCGCCAGCCAAGAAAGGTTTCACTGGTGGGCTGAGACCAACTGCTTTGAGCGCCTCTTCTGTCTGGCCCCCGCCATACTTGGTGCTATTTTCGCGGAGTGCCGCAGCCCCATCTGGTGTGTGGCTCTGCGGGATGCAGGAGGTAGTGCACAGTGCAAAGACACACATTAGAGAAATCTGTGAGCATGAGCTAGTATAATGAGAATGCTACCCCAAGATCATGCACTGCATTTTTGTTGGGGCACAAAGCCTGGTTCAGGACACCTATGCTGACCTCTGCATTTTGGACATTAGTCTTCTCTGCATTAGAGGGAGTGCCCAGGGTTGTTGTCATGCCTAGAAGTCAAGGTCAGCAGTTTGTGAAATTCTTTGAGAATCATGAGAACCTGCCAAGCAGTCAAAAAGAATCAGAGGTGAAAAGGGTCTTTAAACAATTGGTTGAAGCCAACACAGACAATTATACAATGGACTTGTTGATTTTGCCCACTTTCTTGAAAGAACGTTTGACACTCACACCAGGTGAGGAAAGTTTGTTTGAAACCGGAGATAAAGGTGTTATTGAAATTAGAGATGCTAAACAGAGTTTACACAGGATGCTGCCAGAGTACTGAATATTTCCAGAGTAAATTGTTTTGCAGGAAGATGCAAGAAGTGAAGCAGAGACTCCAGTTTCTGAGCTTACAAAACAAATGGATACAGCTTTTTCTAGTTCACCAGATGGCTTTTTTATTACAATAAATGGCCTAACCCCAGATGAAGATGCTCTATCCAAGCAGAGAGAGTTTGGAACAAAAGGAGATTTTATGATGCTGCAGAAAGACATACCAAGAAGCAGTTTTCTTTGGAAAATGTTCAAGATGATGGGAAGACATCAGCTGGAAGTGTAATCACTGACCAAACTTGTTCATCTACTGATTCTGAAAATTTACACCCAGATATAAAAAGCACCACTGAGGAAGTGGAATACAGCATCCTCATAAACTTTTTTTTGGAGGTACCTGGATTGAACCCAGGACCTCATACATAAGAAGCAGGCACTCAGTCACTGATCTACATTCACTCCCCCTCATAAACTAATTTAAAACCATAGGGATTCCCAAGAAATTGTTGAATAAGTCATTACTGAGTTTGGGCAATTTACTGAAACATTATTTCTCTTAGAAAAAGTGGATAAAGAAATTAAAAAGATTCAAGGATACAGAGAATTTCCACCTGATACTATGTATCCAGAGATCAACAAAACCAAAAATAAAGGTGATTGTAGCAGAATAAAGAAGCTCACCATGTTTTCAATTCCAAAGAAAACACAAACGCACATCAAATTTGGTAAAAAAGTGTTCTCAGTTACCATTCAGAATAGAATCAAAACCATGTACCTCAAATTGCAAAATTAATACCTTCAGAACCATGCCAATAGAACAAACCCAAGAAATCGGGGGTTCAAACCAGAACTACATTTTTGTAGCATACATTGAAACTGGTGGCCTTTCACCTTCTATTGCCCCTTCAAGCCCCAAAGAAGTTGTCAATTTTGTTTCAAGGGGAGTTGTGATACTCCAAGCAGAAGTTATGCAGCAATTATCTTTGGAATGCACATATTTTTGTTCCTGATTAGAAAGAAATCTTTAACCTCTGCCCTGAATGGATCCACAGGTTCTGGAAGAAGAGGCTGAAATGTTCTGTCCTCACCTCTCTCCACTGCACTGTAGCCCATGACGATGGGTGCAATGGTCCTGGTATTCAAAGCTGCACATCAATGTGCACATGATCTGCATCAACAACTTTGTTGAATGAATATATGATTGAATGATTTGGCTGAGAATGGGCTGGTGAGGAGACATTGTCTGTATTAATACAGAGATCCTGAGAATGAGAGATTTGAAGGTGCAGATTCAGGGGTTGTCACCACTTGGGTAGTAGCTGAAACCATGTGCTGTGAGCAAGATTACCAAGTGTTGCAGTTTGGCAGTTTGATGTAATTATGAATTCAAAAAATAGATATTGGATTATG
>JAQZBX010045945.1:0-20903 GCA_029593785.1 Cabassous unicinctus | reverse complement strand
AAAAAAAAAAAAAAAAAAAACCAATATGGGCCAATTCCTGGCTGTATTGAGTAACATCGGTGGAAAGTAGGAACAATAAGTGTTGGTTCATAAGGTCCTTCCCATGCACATTATTTCACTTTATCTTCATAATGACTATATGGTAGCTAGCACCCCCTTTTACAGAAGAAGAAATGAGAGCTAAAGGACCCTGCATTTGGGATTCCACATCCTCCACCCACACTGCATCACCGCCAGCTCATGCCTGGACTGTGGATGGATTGTTGCAGGCAGATTAGCATGGGCCAGTCTGATGCCAAGGTGGAAGTGAACACAGTTTCTGCTCTCTGTGCTCCGTGGGGATCCAGAAGTTCCTTTTGCAGTCCCAGATCCACTCTGTAAAGTGGGCTGGAAGCCGCCAAAGGGGGAGCTGGAAGGCACTGCAGAGGCAGCTACTTTCCTGGAAAAGCCACAGCTGCAGCCATCCCAGGCTGCCTAGAGGCAGCTGGCAAGTTGGGGGGAGGAGGGGCAGGGGCAGGGAAGGTGGTGCTGGGATAGTGGGGTAAAGCCCCGTGGGCTGTTCACGGCCACACTGTGGATCAGAAAACCAAATCGTCCTGGGAATCATTTGTCCAAATACCTACACAAGGAGCAGATGGGTCAGTGTCCAAGGGGGGGTTGTCGTGTGGTGTAGGGTAGTACGGATCCCGGGATAGGAGTGGAGCAAGAGGGGGGTGGTTTATCTGTGTCTCAGATCTTGCAATGTGTCGTTTCCTGGGCTGGAAGACTCTTCTTGGGTTTCCTGTGAAGGCTGTGCAGCGGCCTTGCAGGTTAGCCTCTGCTCGGAGCCTGGCAGCCCCCTGGGGGAAGGCAGACCCTCCCGGCTCCCACCGGGCCCCAGAGATTCACGCTGCCCAGGGAGGGTAGTGAAAAGCCCGGGCACATGTCCCAAATGCTTCCCTGAGAGCCCGTTCTATTCTTAGAGCCGCTGGTTCCTGCCTCGACCCTTCTAGCTTCAGAACCATGAAGCTCTCAAGCTGGCCAAGGGGCCGAGCGAGTTCCCTTGCTGTAGCAGACAGCAAGAAAGTAACATGCCCGAACGCTGTGAGTGAAGGGAAGCACAGCCTGCAGTCACTCCTTTGTGCTTTCCGGAGAACACGGAAGTGCCGGTTGTCCTCTCCCCAGCTGAGCAGCAGCGCCCCCGGGGAAGAGCCCCAGCTCTCTCTCACTTTTCCCCTGACAGTGACACTCCTTTGGCCTTCTATCCCTTGATTCATCTTGGCGGTGTTTCTTCATTGCCGGCTTTTCACCCACTTTCCTCATTTACTGCTTTTCAGACCTGGGCTATTTAGTTATGACTTCCTTTTCTCCAGAAACTCTTCTTTCCAAAAGAATTGCAGACCCTGGGTTGCTAATTTGGGAATGAAAGGGTTGTAGCTCATTGCTCATTTCATTCCAAGTTGAGAATAGGATAGGGTTCCACTGCTAGGATTTTCTGTGGAGAGAGGAGGAGAAAGGGGAGGAGTTGTATGTGAAGATATTTGGGGGAGCAGGGCTCGGGGGTGGGATGACAGGTGGGGTTGTGCTGTGTTTCTTCGGGATTCCTGAGTTTCCTGGCAGGGTTTGCTTCTGATTCTTCCTGGAGAGAGAGAGAGCGTGAGCTGAAAGAGCCTTGGAAAGCGTGCTTTGCAAGCCCCTCACTTCACAGATGAGGAAGCGGAAGGGCGGGGGAGGGGGGGAGGGAGTTCACACAGTTCTCCTGACTGCCGGGTCAGTGCTCTATGCTGTTCCCGGCTGCTCAGCTCTTGAAATAACCCATCTGGGTCCTCCCTTCGGACTCCACAGGACACGGCATGTCTTCCCACTCCCTGCCCTATTTGCAGCCAGGCATGTTCTACTCAAGCCACTTACCCACAGTAGTCCCTGAGGACCTGTTCGTTGAGAAATTACCCTGGTCGCCTTGGACCTGAGGAGCAGTCACAACCCTCAAATGCTGACCACACCCCTGAAGCCAGCTGCACCCCATACTTTCCTTTCATGGCCCCTTCACAGTATGGGGCTCTGGGTAAAAGAAAAGAAGCCTCTCCCCGCCCCCCTCCTACACAAGCTGGTCCCTGCCCCCATTTGGATGTCCTCAAGACATCCGAATGACCCCAGTGCATGAATGGCCCTGCTATGAGTTAGGACACTCCTGGCTGGAGTCCAGAATCACACCCCAATTAGCCAGGGTACTCTTTTATGTGATCCAGAAGACTCACTCCCTTTTGTAAATTCTTCTGACACTAAGATGCAATGCCAACTCACCTGGTCTACTGACTTGTTCTACAAGATGGAAATGAAAATGACTTGGCAGGAGCCAATCCCTACCATCCCTTGCAATACTTCGGAGAAAAACTGGCAACAGCCTGGCATCCCTACCAAGAATGCAAGAGAACCCACATCTAAGTAACACCTACTGTGTGCCAGTTAGTATCCTAGGTGACATAGGAACAAGAACAATAATAATAGCTAAAATGAGGAAACACTTGTGAGCTAGGCACTGTGCTGGGACTTTACATGCCCTAGCTCATTTGGGATTTATAGTACATGAGATAAGCCTTGTTTTACAAGTTAGGAAACTCAGGCTCAGTAAGGTTAAGTTTCTTAACCTTACTGAGATAGGGTTGAGATTTGGACCCAAACTGTCTAACCAAACGATATCTCTTAAATTCCCCACAGCCATGTAGGAGGTGCTATTATCTGCATTTTACACATGAGACTCTGAGCAGTTAAATCACTTGCCCAAGATCCCACAATCCATAAATCGTGCCGTGGGATTCAAACGTGGACTTGTCAAGCTCCAAATCCTATGCTCTCTCCACCATTATGTGCTCTCCACCGTTCACACTGCACAAGCCCTGGCAGCAGCCCTTAGCTGGACAGGAATGGTGGGTATGTCCTGTCCCTGGCAGCTGTCAGAGGCCACCAACTTCCAGTAGTCACATCGCCTTCTTCCCCACACCGCGGCACCCACAGGACTGGCATCCTGGGACACCGGGTCCCCTAGACGCTTGGGCAAATGAAAGAAGACCTCAAGCAGGTGGAGTACACTCAACCTTTCTTTTAATTATCATGAGCACTTAAAAAAATTGTAATAGCATTACAAGGTTAAATTTTACATACAATTAAATTCCCCCATCTTAAGTGTACAACTTGATGACTGTTGGCAAATGTATGCAGTAATGTAACCACCACCACAATCAAGATATAAAACATTTCCATTGGCCCCAAAAAGCTCCCTTGTACCCTTTGCCGTCAATTCTGTGCTCCCACTCCCAGTTCCATTGATCTGCTTTCTGTCATTATAGTTTAATTTATAATTTATAATTAAATTTACATAATTTTGTTATGTAAATGGAATCATACATTTGAGTCTTTTGTGTCAGACTTCTTACCCTTAGCATAATGCTCTGGAGAATCACCCGTGTTGTTGGTTGTATCAGTAGTTTGTTCCTTTTTATCACTGAGTAGTATTCCATGGTTTGCATGTAACACAATTTGTTTATATTGTTGATGGTTGTTTGGCTTGTTTCTAGGTTGGGACTATTGATAATAAAACTGCTCTGAAGATTTGCATACAAGTCTTTACCTGGGCATATGTTTGCATTTCTCTTGGATAAATACGTAAGAGTGGGATTGGAATTGCTGGGTCATTTGGTAGGTGTATGTTTAACTTGATAAGAAGGTGCCAAAGTATTTTTCAAAGTGACTGTACCATTTAGCATTCCCACCAACAATGTATGAGAGTTTGAGTTGCTCTATCTACATCCTCACCAATGTTTGAAATTTTTAATTTTTCTTTCATTGGTTGTTTTTTTTTTAGCTGCCCCAATGGGTGTGTAGTTTTAATTTGCATTTACCTGATGACTAATGATGATAAAGCATCTTTTCATGTGCTTACTAGCCATATATCTTCTCTGGTGATATATGCCCATTTTTATTGGATTGTTTTATTGTTATAGTATTTGATGAGTACTTTTAATCTTAAAAATGTTAACTTCTAAATGCTTTTGCATCTGGAGACAGTGTGCTTCTGTGGTTAGGAGCCCAGACTCCAGTAGAGCATGGTAGTACAGCATGGATGCCAGATCTACCATTAGTAGCTGTGCAATCCTGGGCCAGTTACTTGAGCTCTCTGAGCTTCAATTTTCTCATCATTAAAATGCAGGTGACTACATAAGCTGCATCAGAGATCATGGAAGGATAAAATTAGGTAATTTTCACACAGTACCTGGCACAATAAGCATTTAGTACATTAGCTGTTTTACTGTGGTTGAGGAAATACATGATGCAAAAGTACTATTACTAATTTTTAAAGTTTCTACAGAGAGACACTTGAGCAATGTAGTAGGTGTGTTTAGAATTATTCAGCATGCAATGATGCTGGGTACACAGGGGCCCTTGAGTAGCCTGAGAGTCAACTCACCACATGCAGGTCTGGACTCACGTGGGACCACCAGCCTCATGTGTTCTCAGATGGCCCCTGGAAGGGACACAGACATGAATCATCCTAGGCCTAGAAGGGGATGCAGGGGGAGGGGCAGGTAGAAAGGAGAGATCTGGCCACCGACAAGCTTCCACTAGCCAAACACCAAGCACCTCACCCTTCCCAAGCTCCCCTGTTTCGCTCTGTAAAAACCGAAAAGAACTTTCAAGTGAAGCAACTCAACTCAACTGGGGCAATTTTGTTTTTGTTTGTTTATTTCATTCTTTAAAGAGAGGGATTGGTGAGAAGAGATAGGAAGGTTAATTTTTCTAAGACTTACCTATTCAATAAATAGTGCTGGGATGATTGGATATCCACATGTAAAAGAATGAAAGTGGACCCCTACCTCACACCATATACAAAAATTAACTCAAATGGATCAATGATCTAAATATTAGAGCTAAAACCACAAAACTTTTTATAAGAAAACAGGGAAATATCTTCAGGGCCTTGTATTAGGTAATGAATTCTTAGACCTTACATCAAAAGCATAAGCAACAAAAGAAAAAATAGATAAGTTAGACTTCATCAAAATTAAAAAGTTCATCAAAATTAAAATTCATCAAAATTAAAAATTAACAAGAAAGTTAAAAGACAACTATATCAGTCTGCCAAAGGGCTGCCGATGCAAAGTACCAGAGATCGATTGGCTTTTATAAAGGGTATTTATTTGGGGTAAAAGCTTACAGTTACAAGGCCGTAAAAAGTCCAACTCAAGGTTGCTTTCTCACCAAAGTCAGTTGCCACCTTTTGAAGCAAGATGGTTGACGATCTCTGGCTGGTCTCTGCCTTCCCGTCTGGGCTTCCTCTTCCTCGTGAGGCTCTGTGGGCCCAGCTTCTTGAGGCTTTGTGCTTAAGCAAAGTCCTCTCTCTACTGGAATAGGGCTTGTTTCTTTCCGGACCTTCTATATCAGTCTTGGCTCACTTCCCAAGGTCAGCTGTAAGCTATCAGGAAAATGGTTCATCTCTCCCCAGGGCTTTAGCTGTTTGAGTCTTCTCTTTAAAACGACAGAGCTCTCTCTTCCTTGTATGTCTTCTTGTGTATGTCTGTCTGTGTGAGTGTCCATTTATATCAGATCCACCAAGGAGGCAGGGATTCAACCTGAGTCATGCTTTACTGAAGTGGTCAAATCAAAAAAGCCCTCATCATGAATAAATTATATACTTCAATAAAATATTTAAAAAAGAAAAAAAAAAGCCCTCAAAGCAATCTTAACAGGTAATCTAATTAAAAACTCCTCACCTGAATTTAATAAAATCACAGGATATCACACCCAGAGGAATAGATTAGTTTACAAACATAATCTTTCTCTTTTTTGGGATTCATAAATAATCTCAAACTGCCACAACAACCTGTAGAATGGAAGAAAATATTTGGAAATCATACGTCTGATAAAGGTTTAATATCCAGAATATATAAAGAACTGCTCAATTCAATAACAAAAAAACAAACAACCCAATTAAAAAATGGGCCAAGGATTTAAATAGACATTTCCCCAAAAAAGATATACACATGGCCAATTAGCACATGAAAAGATGCCCAACATCATTAGCCATTAGGGAAATGCAAATCAAAACCACAATGAGATAATACCATTCCACACCTGCTGGAATGGCTTTTTTTTTTTTTTTTAAGATTTATTTATTTATTTATTTATTTATCTCCCACCCTTGCTGCTTGTGTTCGCTGTGTCCATTTGCTGTGTGCTTTTCTGTGTCTGCTTGTCTCCCTTTGTTGCGTCATCTTGCCACCTTGCCTTCACCAGGAGGCCCCAGGAATTGAACCCAGGGCCTCCCGTATGGTAAACGGGAGCCCAACCACTTGAGCCACATCCGCTTCCCTGGAATGGCTATTATTTTAAAAATGAAAAACGAGTGTCGGTGAGGGTGTAGAGAAACAAGAACCCTTGTCCATTGTTGCTGGCAGTGTAAAATGGTGCAGCCGCTGTGGAAGACAGTTTGGAGGTTCCTCTAGAATCACCTTATGATCTAGCAATCCCTCTTCTAGGCCCAAAAGAATTGAAAGCAGGAACTTAGCTACCTGTACACCAATGTTCACAGCAGCATTATTGACAATTGCAAAAAGCTGGGAGCAACCCAAGTGTCCAACAACGGATGAATGGATAAACAAAATGTTGTATGCATTTACAAGAGAATATTATTCAGCTGTAAAAAAGGAGTTTTTTTGATATGTGCAACAACATGGATGAACCTTGAAGACGTCATGTTGAGCAAAATAATCCAGATACAAAAGGTCATATATTGTATAATTTCACTTAGATGAAATAAGTAGAAAAAGCAAATTCATAGAGGCAGAAACTAGATTACAGTTTTCCAGGAGTGGGGGGACAGCTTAATGGAAACAGTTTCTGTTTGGAGTGATAGAAAACTTTTGGTAATGGATGGTGCTGATGGTAGCACAACATTGCGAATGTAATTACTACTAATGAATTGGTACTTGAAAGTGGTTAAAATGGGAAATTTTATGTTGCTTATATGTCACCACAATGAAAATTTAAAAATAACTAAATAAAATGGACTCAGGAAGGTCAGCTTTTAAAATTAACATTAAATACCAAATAAAGATATTTTTTTAAAAAGCCTTGCATTACTAAATGATGATGACCAAAATATGCCTGTCCCCAAGTGGCCCTAGCCATGCCAAGAGGGTCCCTTCCCTCTCCAGGGTAGATGCTAAAGACATCTCTGGGAGAAGTGGGCTGGAGAGCAGGCCTTTACTTGCTTTGTATAAGAACCCAGCATATGAACTGAATTATTGTAATCATTATCAGAAGCACAAGTCTAATTCTGGTCCTTTTATGAACCTCCTTTTAGGAACCTAATCTAAAGTGTTATCTATTTTTATGCTAAAAATCTCTGTTCTGTGCTGGTCAAACATCAATAATTTAATCTCCAGTCCTTTTCCAATCACAACTTTAAGATAAAAGGAAAAGTTTGAAAGAGCATAATTGACTTATTTTTTCTAAATTAGTGTCTTAATGTTTGAGCAATTACTATTGATAATGAGCAATCATTATTTTTGTTATTTAACTAAAAACAGTAATAGTTTGTGCCCCATTTTTGAAATATATATATATATATATATATATATATATATATATATATAAATTGATGGACCTAGCATAGAAACAGATTTCAAGGACAAAGACTCCAAGGTATCTGTCTGCATTGGTGAGATGACAGTGGTTTTTAATATTCTTTTTATTTTATTTGCAATACTCTGTGCTTCCTGTATTAAGCATGTACTGCTTTTGGAATTTAAAAAAACAAAACAAAACGAGAAACTTCTTTAGGAAACAAACTAACAACTGTTTCTGCAGCACAGAGACCTGGCATTCACTCTCTCTCCAGTGCACAAACTTTCTCTGAAGGTCCCACTTCCCTCTGGGGGTACCTCTAGGGGTGCATACTAAGGTCCCTGCAGAAATGTCCTGGGTTCCAGTCCTGCAAGGTAATCAATCGTGACACCCAAAGCTTCAATCCAAGATTATACCCCATGTGCCATTCTAAGGGTACTAGCAAATTTAAGTGTTAAAATAAAACATTAATTCAGATTACTACCATCCCCCCCCCCCCAATTAGTCAGCTTCAAGACCCCTTTGGCCCCATCCTAACTGAGTAGGCTTCAAGGGTGGTGTTTTAGACTGCTAGCCTGCCAGAATGCAATATACCAGAAATGGGTTGGCTTTTACTAAGGGATTTATTAACTTATAAGCTTACAGTGAAAATGTTCAAAACAGGGCTTCATCAGGCGATGCTTTTCTCCCCAAAGACCGGCTGCTGGTGATCCTGGACTCTACTGTCAAATGGCAAGGCACATGGTGGCATCTGCTGGTCTCCCTTCTCTTCCAGGTTTTGTTGCTTTAGCTTCTGTCTTCCTCTGGCTCTCTCTCTGCTTCTGTGGGTTTCTTTCTGCTTCTGTCTCTCCATATTCATCCCATTATAAAGGACTCCAGTAAGAGGATGAAGACCCACCCTGGGTCATGCCATACTGAAGTAACCTAATCAAAAGTCCCACCTACAATAGATTCACACCCACAGGAATGGATTAGGTCTAAAGACATGATCTTCTGGGGTCCATCCAACATCTAAATGTCACAGGAAGGTAGAGTTTGTCCTGTATTTTTGGATGGCCCCCCTTGATATATTAGAGATTGTGGGCTCCTGGTTTAAGTGTCTGTGGGCAGCAAAGGAGCCCTTAGAAGGGGCCTGGAGACATGGAGCTTCCCCTTGGTGACTGAGACCAGACCAGAGATGTGGGACTTCAGATCCTGGGGGTGTGCACCTTTCTTCATTGCTATGGGAATGATAAACCCATACTTCCATCACTTGGTTTGATCCTTGATGAAATGGGTCCAAAAATATCAAGCAGCTAACAGATTTAACCACTCTAGATAAAGAAATAGACAAATATTAAATAATTTTAATATGAGATATGTTGGGTTATTAAAGCAGGAGGAGACAAGCTACCCAGGGATTGGTATATGAAATTATAATGGATTTCTTAGCACCAAGTAGACACAGAAGACTCAGATTGTTAAGTAATGGACTGGGCAGGGGAAAGACCTCACTCTTTGTCCTCTAGTTGCTAATCCAGTGAGCTTGGAAGAGTCGCTGAGCCTTAATGAAAATATTCAAGCCTTGTGTGCCCAGAGCCAAGCCTGGCTGACATTTTGTTTCCATTTTCACCTCAAGGTCCTCATCTATATTTATTGAGCCCTCATAATGTCATTCCCAATGGCGTTGGTTTTCTAAGGCATCATTCATTTATTCATTCATTTGCAGGCATTTATTGAGCATGTCCTATGAGCCAGGCAATGGGCTAGGGGCTGGGGATATAATTATACATAATCCCTGTGCTCAGAGTTTATAGGGAAGGAGAAAACCTTGAAAAGCTGCGGGTATCTTAAATGATCTCTGATTTTCAGCCATGCAGGCTTCCTCCTTTCAGTTCCTCCATATCTCCTCCTGCTTCTCACTTCCAGGCATTTGTGTGCACTGTGCATTCTACTTGAAATGCTGCCCTCCCCCCACACACACACACAGCCCGGGTCACTTCTACTTATCTTCCAGATCTCAGTTTAAACATTGTGTCTTTAGGTCAGGTCCCTTTGTCGCTTGCTCCCAAAGTCCTTTCCCTCTGCAGCATTTAGCATCCTAGTGGACAATAAACTGAGGTTAAAATAATCGTGGCTGTTGAACGCATATCTCCCCCACTTAGACCGACCTGTGTCATTTTGCTCATTGCTATGCCCCAAGCACCTGGCTCAGGGCCTGTAGTGCAGGAAGACTGCGTGGATGAATGAAAGAAAAGAATGAATGAATATGTCCAAGATGTGGTAAGGCAAAAAGAAGGGGCAACCAGTTCTGCCGGGAATGGGAGGGGCGGGCAGGAGTTGCATCACAGAGGGTTTGCTAGAAGTGACCAGGACTCAGCCGTGCCTGAAGGAAGCTTAGATGTTGGTTTTTCAAATTGCATTCTCTAGGTTTCCAGAGATTAGATTTTTGCATAGTGTTTGGCAAATGTAAACAGATTTGTGAATATTTGATAATTTATAAAAACTTAAGTTTGTGTTATTCTTTTGTTATTCTGAATCCAGTTATTTTTCTTCCTCTGCCTCCACATTAGACACATCATCCTGTGAGAGTGCCTTGATTCTGAGTATCAAGAAGAGATCATGGTCAAATGATAATTGGCTACTTGATGGACCATGTTTTATAAAATCACCTGTGCAGATATGTATTGATTAAAGTGGAAAGCGTTCTTTTCTTCCTGGCTTCCTACATTACCATCCCCTCGACAGCAAGAGCCCAGGCCTGTTGACCTCCGCAGTGCAAGCACTGGGCTGTGCCCTGGGCGTGCGTGGACCTCCATGGGCCGCCACTTCCCGGCCAACGCCAAGGATGGCGCTTAGAGCAGGGAGGGGCCTGGGAGCCCTCAGATAGCATTGCTATTTGCTGCCAAGCGTCAGGGCTTCCTCTCATCTCCAGCATGGCCCTCGTCCTACCTCCTCCTTTCAGTTTACATAAAACTATTCATATTTGAGATAGGTCAGGTAGTTCTGAGTACCCCAGAAGGACCCTAAAAAGCATTCCCGCCATCACTCACCATCTGCACAACTTTGGACAAGTTATTCACCTTCTCTAAGCCTGTTTGCTGAGTCAAGCAGGGCTACTAAAGATGCTCCCCCACAGGGCTGCGCCCCATCCACACTGTAACAGAGCAAGCTGATGCACGTAGAGGACCTCATTCGTGGCAGGTGCTCAGGGCGTTGTAGCTGTGGGTATTGTGGTCATTTATTTCATCGGCACGTGACCTGAATCCACAAGTCAGATGTAAACATGTGTCTTAGTTCCTAGTCTTCTCCTCTCATCCTCCCCTGCCCCGCCTAAATTGTGAGGCTCTTGAGGGCTGGGACTGGAGAGTGACCCCATGGTGACCCAGGCCGCAGAGTGTCCAGCTCCAGAACTGCTCTCCTTCCCAGGGAATGGGGGGTGGGGGTTGTAACAGGAGAGGCTGCAGCTGACTGGGAGGCAGGCCCGGGGCCTCGGGCGACTTGTTCTAATCTTAGAAGGTATGCCTCAGCTTCCAGCTGCAGCCTGAAGGACCAATGTCCCAGACCCCAGGACACATACACACTGTCACCGGACTCCCGCTCCGGGCAGCAGGAAGGGGTCCTAGAGAAGGGTATTTATGTGGGGCCTCTAGGCAGCTCCAGTATACACCCTTGTAAGGTAGCTCCCTGCAGCCCACCCACCCTTTTCTCAGGGGAAACCAGGTTTATTATAACACGAGAGTAGCAGAGGAAAGAGAGTTTCTGAATTTGGTTTCAAGAGCACCAAATTATCGATTTCTCTCTTGGCCCAGCTGAGTGAATCCATATGAGTCCCCCATGTCAGTTATGGTATGAAGAGGCACTTCTTTCACTCTTGTCTCCTCCCCCATAAAAATTAAGCAGAGCTGTTCAGGGGCTGCCAGGCTGGCAAGGTTGAATTCAGTCTGCTCCTCTGCCTCTGCATACCCTCTGGTGGGAGGAGGAAGAAGAGGAGAATAAAGGTCCTTAGTAAATCTGAGCCTGCACTGAGAGGTGGCTGGCTTCTGCCTGCACGTCCCAGCCCCCCTCCAGCTCCCCTGCAGGCTCTCTCAGCCTGCCTGTCCTGAGGCTCTGTCATCATCCTGTAACAGGAGCCTGTAACAGGTTCAGCCCTAGGTCCACCTGACTCCAAAATTCCCAAGCAGGCTGTTTTATGAGTTTCCTTAATTATCTGCATTCCCTTGGAGCCTACCTCACTTCAAGCCTCCACCTCTCTAGTCTCGCAGGCTTCCGAAACCTGCAGAATATTGGCTCCAGCCCTATGTCTAAAACCACCTTTTTGTGTGTTAATTCCCACGGGGACTTATATGCTCATGGTCACCTTTGGGCCCAGTTACCTGCCTCTGCCTCTTGGGTCTTGGTTCCCCTATAAACCTATTAGACCAAAGCACCCTGAGGGGCTGCTCTGCTCACCCCTGTATTCCTGAGCCTGGCCCAGTGCTGCCCCGTAATGGGTGAATCAATAAACTCTGCAGCCTGAAGCTCTTCCTATACTCCTCTAAAGGTGGAACAAGCCACTTCCTCTTGACCTACCCTCTTAAAATGCACCTACAAATAAAAGGCTGCTGCGTGCAGAATTTCTACTGAAGATACGCAGATCGCAGGGAAGTGGCCATACTGACATGACACAGCAAACTATTTTAAATTTTTTTTTAAATTTTTTTTTATTTATAAAATGATATATAAATACATATGCATATATGCGCATTTGTTTACATAAATGTTATTTGTTTTATATATATATATACATTTTATAAAGGTGCCTAGATTACCCAAATATTACTCAGAAACTACAGGGATTCACATGCTCCCCACCGCCCCTATTTTAAATTAAGAATTAGAGATTCCTGATCTTCAGAATCCTTTTGGCCACTCCATCACCAGAGGTCTCTTTCTTTCTAGCCACTTCACCACAGAAGAGGCCAGCCTTTGTCCATTTTTCAGGGTTTTAGTTTCCACCGCCCCCCCGCCCCCACCCCCACTCTTCCTCCACATTCTTCCCAAATGCAGCTCTTGAGCCCCTGGGTAGATCCAAACCCAGAAAGAATCTCAGCCTTGTGCAAGGGTCTTCTGGGCCCAGGATCCCCCTCTGTGGGGGGCAGTAGGGTTGTAAATTTGCTCCTATTTTCCTTCCATGGCAATATCACCATCCGTTTCTCACACTGCAACCAGAGAGATCTTGCAAAAATAAATCTGTTGGTTTCACTCTAGCTTAAAGCCCTCCAGCAACTTTGCATGGCTCTATGGACAGAAGGCCATCCATGCCCTGGCCTCTGCTTTCCCCTCCAGCCTCACCTTGCCACTCTATCCCTGCCATCCCTGCACCGGCCCTAAGAACTTCCTGTGGTTTCTGAAGGCGCCCTGCAGCCTTGCAGCCTTCCTGCCCCATCCCCCACCCCATGTGGCTCCCTCACCAGGAGAGGTACCTGCCGAACTCACCAGTCAAGCTTGGTCAGGTGGGTACTTCCTCCTGGAAGCCTTCCTGGGTGCCTCTGACCAGGTTGGGTGCTCTTGCTGTGCATTTGCCCTCTGCCCCTCCCCACCACAGCACTGGCAGCTTAAGTAGCACCTCCTCCCCCAGGGCCCTGCTGTGGCCTCCCCTCCAGAGGCAGGCCCAGGCCCTCCCTCCCAGGCATTCTCTATTGTTGACCTTGTTCACTGGTTCTCTTGTCGCCATTCATATACCACTCATTTACTCGTTTGTTGTTTATTGCCTGTCTCTCCCCACCAGAATGTGAGCTTCAGTCAGAGCAGGGACTTTACCTTCTTCAGTACTATGTTCCCAGAGCTCAGAGCACGTAGTGAGTGCTCAACTGGCTGTATTTGCTTTCTGGTGCTGCTGGAGCAAATAACCACACACTTAGTGGCCTATGCAATGCTAATTTATTAATTTACGGCTCTGGAGGTCTGGAGTCTGACTGACACAGGTCTCACGGGCTAGTCACGAAGTCCACAGGGCTGAGTTCCTTCTGCAGCCTCCAGGGGGATCCAGTTCCTTGTGTTTTCCAGCCTCTGGAGGCTGCCCGCATTCCTTGACTCGCGGCCCCCTTCCATCTTCAGAAGGTCAAATCCTTTCTCTGTCACATGGCTCTGACTGCCTCTTCCGCCTCCCTCTTCTGCTTTTAAGACCCTTGTGATTACATTGGGCCCTATTTTAAAGCCAGGTGGTAAGCAGCTTTGATTCCATCCCAGCCTTCACTCTCCTTTGCCAGGTTAGGTAACAGACTCGCAGCTTCCAGGTATTGGGGCGCGGCTCTCTTCCCACCATATTCACTAGCCTAGTGTATTTGAAATGCTCCCTTAATGATATCTGTTTCCCAGTAGCACATAAACTCTGGGGATGCAGAAGTATCCTTCTGTGTCCCTCTCATTGGACACTGTGGCTGTCCCTAGCTGGGGAGCTACACGTGGGTTTGTTTTTTTTTTTTACCTTAAGAGTTCGGTGTAATTTCATTTATTGTGTCCTTAGATTCTCACAACAATCCCAGGAGGGATTGAAGAGGCTGAGGCTTTGAGAGCTTGTGACCAGACCAAGGTCACACAAGGAAAGAAAGAGGCAGATCCAATACTATGCTCAGGACTTGCCTAGTACCCTAACCAGTAAGCCTCTGAGTGCTCCCTGCATTACGTGGTAAGAGAGCAGATAAAATAATAGCAGTAATCATCAGCATAGGAAGGATGCTTTCAATAGTACTGTCTTCAAAGAGTAGCAGCAGTAGTTTCTCCCCGGGTCTACAGAATGGATTAAAATATACACTATTCTATTATCTCCTTCCAGAGTCATGCTTCTAAGCAGCAAATCATTTAACTCCCCTTATCAAAATGTTTTATTGGCTCACCAAAGCCTAAGGAATAAAGCGGACGTTTGGTAGCGCAGCG
The DNA here is from genome assembly GCA_029593785.1 of Cabassous unicinctus. Classification (NCBI taxonomy): domain Eukaryota; kingdom Metazoa; phylum Chordata; class Mammalia; order Cingulata; family Chlamyphoridae; genus Cabassous; species Cabassous unicinctus. The sequence continues at coordinate 6,404 of JAQZBX010045945.1, read as the reverse complement.
TCAGTATAACAGCTTTCATTGAGCACTCCCCATGTGCCGAGCGGGCGCGTGAGGGCTGAGCCTGGCACAGAGGAAACTCACAGTGAGCACCGGCAGTGATGACCGGTGTCATCTCATATACGCCTCATCACAGCACAGTGAGACGGGGATTGCCCACGTGATTTTATAGATGAGCCAGCCAAGGCCCAGAGAAATCAAGGGATTTGCTTAAGCTCATCGATACCGCTAATAGAGCTAACGAGTGCTGGGGCCTCTGATAGAACTTGGATGTCCCTCACCCTGGACAAGCCACATCTTTCTATTTCCCCACCTCCCTTCCCTCTCACGCCAATTGAAGTTTCCCAAACACACCGTGCTCTTCTCTGCTCCTGATGCTTTTGTGCCTGCCAGCCCCTCACCCCCACCTTCTCTCCTGGTGGGTTCTTATTCATCCTTCAAGACTCTGCTTAAGCATCACTTCCTCTTCCTCCCCCAATTCACTCAGGCAGGTTGTATCCTTATTCCTAAGTTTCTATTGCAATTTTACCCATTTCCAATTACAGCAATTATGTTCCATCATTTACAAGTCTTTCAACTAGACTGAAGCTCTGTGAGCTCCAGGACCACGCATTTTCATCTTTATATCCCCACACCTAGCCAGTGTCGGGTACTTAGTAGGTGTTCAATAAATATTCACTGAATGAACGATTAAGTGAACAACTGTGGACTGAGTGCCTCCTAAGGATCAGGCCCCTCACTGGGTACTTGACACCAAACTCATTCTGTCTTCCTCACGTACCTCTAAGGTGCCTGGTTTCATCAGCAGCATCCCCAGCAGGGGGTTGGAAGAGTCCTCAGATGTGGCTCCAGCTGCAAGGCATGCCAGGAACAAGGGAAAGACTGAGCCTGTGGGTGGAGGATGCGGAACATGAGGAAAGGAAAGTCAGGAATATGGAAACAACACTGCTTTCTCTCCATCCCCAGACCAACAGGCCCTTTGGACTTGATGTTTTGATTCAGCTGTTTTGATTTGACGCAGAGCTTTGGGCAGCTTGGATGTGTGGGTGTTCAAGACCTATGTCATGACCCTAAAAGCTATAAAATTAAACCTTGCTTTATTTAGTTATTTTATTCACCAGATATTGTGCAATCAGTTCCTCAGGAATGGGTTGCGAGCTCAGGAGTGAGCGAGTGCCCCACTGTTCCCAGCCTGCTGAGCCCTGTCCGGGCCATGGGCCTGCAGCACCAAGTCTTCGGAGGAAATGGGAAGCCCTGGAGGTTCCCAGGAGGGACACACTTTGTGTGAGCAGTGTATCTGACTTGTCTCTTTCCCTGGGAGAGAATCACAGAGGCCGAGGACGTACTGTTTTCATATCCTTAAAGCCTGTTACAAGTGCGTTAAGTAGGGAATATTTGGGACTTTTTTAGTCTCAAGTGAAACATTTAATCAGCGTTTGCATATATTCTATTCCTCTGCCTCATCTATTTTTGTCATTGTTTTTCTTCCCCTCTCCATTCCCATCCACCCCTGCCTCCACACAGAGCCATCACTGTTATCCCAGTGCATTCTCCAGTGACTCTAGATGCTCAGTAAACACTGGGTAAATAAACGTCCCAACAACATGGATGGTGGACAAGATATTTTTCTTTCTAGCGTCCCATGTTATCTTATCCTTTGTTTCCTAAGCCAAAGAACTCATTGGCCCTAACCCATTCCATCTGTAACCTGCATCAAAATGCCTCTGAGGCTCCCCAGTGGAATAACACAAGCCATTCCCTCACCTTTGTGAATGAAAGCCATCTCAGTGCCAAGAAGGAGAAATCTCAGAATTCAGGTTTTGCACCTCTTCTTTCCTTATGTTGTACTTCCTCTGATTTTATCTGGTCCCAAGACTTCAAATACCATCCTGAAAGACTCTCTAAGTTATTTTTCCAGCCTGGACCTCTCCTCTGAACTCCACACTTGTGTCTTCCACTTGGATATCTAATAGACATTTCAAAGTTTCATGACCAAGAAAAAACTGTGCATTTCCCATCTACCCACATGTACCTCCTTTTCATTCCCCAGTGTCTTCCCCAACCCAGGGAAATATACCCCATACATCCCATTGCCCAAGCCCAAAACCCAGGAATCATCCTTGATTCCCCTCTTTCCCTTACTCCCCACATCCTGTGCATCAGTCATTCCTATAGCCCTGCCTCCCCCTTCTCACCATCTTCCTTCTACATGCCTGGTCTACTCCACCATTGTGTCTTAGCTGGACCACTGCCACAGCCTTCTTACTGGTCTCCCTGCCTCCACTCCTGCCCATCCTCCACAGACAGCCTCTTCTTTTGTAACTCACATCACATCCCATCATTCAGAATAAAATTCATGAGGCCCTGTGTGCTCAGTACCAGACTACCTCTCACCCCATCTCCCCCTCTTTCTCTTGTGTACGATGTGTTCCTGCCACATGTTTCTTTTCTCTGTCCCTCAATCTTTGTGCTTGTCTGTACCTTCTGCTTAAAACATTTTTCCTCCCATCTTTCCCCAGCTGGGATTCATTTCAGAAGATCTCTCCTCAGAGATGTCTTTCCATACCCCCTATAGATAAAATGCCTTCTTTTATCTTTTTCATAACACATGACAAATTATCTTATTTGTTTCTCTCTTTGTATGTTTACTGTCTGTTCCCCTTGCTGGAATGGCATCTCTTTTAAAGGCAAGGACTGTGTCTTGTTTGCTCTTATATCCCCAGGCCTAAAACATAAATGTTTGTTGAGAGACTGAACTCTTTACTGGATGAGATTCCAGTAAAGGTGAGACTAGAGTTGGTATAACATGTTGGTGTGGAAAGAGCGAGAGCATTGAAATCCAAATTTCAGACTAATGCACTTACTAACTTGAATAGCAAGTTATTTAGCAACTCTGGACCCTAGATTCCTCATCTAGAAGTGTGAGAATTTGTGAAGGTATATCAGCTGTTACAGGGACATTGCCTCCCACCTCGAGTAGTAGGTGCTCGAGGTAGGTGGGTAGGTAGGTAGGTAGGTAAGTAGGAAGTTGAATCGAATGAACCTACTGGTTTCCAGTTTAGTTCTCTTTGCATCATCTCAGGATAATAATGGCTACACACTGGGATGGATCGAAGACTCAGGGATAGGGTAAGAGTATTAAGGAAGACTCTGGAATCATTTTTGGCAACCCAAAGAGACTGTATCTTGAGCCTTTTGAAATGATGATGGTCATCATTTGAAGGGGGTGAGTACTTTGTGCGGCTATCTTAAGATCCATTTCAGCTCTGAAAGAGCAAAGAAGCCAGCAAACCATGTACTTTTTAAGGCTTTGTGTTCCTGGATCTGAGTCTGATGGACAGAGGCCCTTCCCTTTAGCCCAGAGCAGGGATTCCTCAGTCCCCAAGCAGAGCCCTCTCACTGCTCCTCCTCCAAGCAGTAGACTAGAGGCCTTCCCTGGTGCCTTGTTTCCCTAAACCATGGTTCAGAGTCTGTCATGTAGGCCTTGGACCAAGGAGGAAGGTGGAGAAACAGGGGCAGAGCCAGGAAGGTAGACAGAGCCTGATTCTGGCCTGTACACAAAGGTTCCACTATATGGATAGTCAACAGCATCCAAATTGTTTTTAAGTCAACATGGCAACAGTGGGGGGTGGTGGTGGGGGTGGACGTTCCAAGCAGTCCAGACACAGGGGCACCTCAGTTCCCAGAAGAAAGTCCCGTTGAAATGGAAAGTAAACATCAGAGGTGATTTTCTTCTAGCCTCGGCAAAGTCAGACAGTAACCACAGGAGTGGTTTCCAAAACTGGCTGCCAGCTCCGGCTGGAATGGTGGCAGGAAGGGCTTGGTAAGCAAGATGTGGGCCCAGGAAGAGGGAGTGGAGCTCTGCAATCTGTAAAGAGAAGTGTGACCTGAGGCAGGACACAAAGGGAGATGAGTAAAAAAAAACCAAAACACATTTAAGACAAGGAGATTGGACCCACAAGAAAGGACAAGCTGAGGTCAAGCAGTGACCAAGACCCAGAGCATGGACCTGCAGTTGGGTGTGGTCCAGAGCCATGAGTTGAGGCTATCAGTGATTCTGGGAGCAAGTGCCCAGGACCTGACAGACTGGGTTGGATGAGGGGGGAAGAAGCCACCCTTCAAGGAACACCTTCTCCCAGGCCAGTTCTGTGCTATGTATTTTATGGGCATCAAAGGAATGAAGAGAGAACACTCATCCCAGTGAGACTGAGGGGTCCCAGGAAAGTCTGGGAGTAGGTGGGGACACTGAAGTCCTTCTCAGAATTAAGGCCATGGCCTTACCAAGACTGCCTCAGGGCCACAAAAGAGCAACTGAAGGATAACAGTGGCATGGTATTGAACCCTCTGGAGGAAGTTAGGGGTGGCATCTGCTAGTGCAGAAAAATTACAAAGCAGAATCCAAGCAAAGCCTCAAAAAGGCTGAGCCACTGGCCCTTGTCCAGCCCCAAGGCCATGCTTCTTCCATATTGCCTCTGCAACCCAGTGATAATAATAATTTCAATATTTATATGGCACTTTACAGTTTTCAAGGCAGTTTTGCAAATTATGCTGTTTAATTGATCCCTATTGCTAGATTATCAGGGGTTGGAGTCAAGTGTTTCTCAGATTATTCCCAGTTCTGCTTCTGCTGTGTGACTCTGGCAAAGTCACTGGCCTTCTCTGGACTCCCAATGTTGCCAGGTCTCCACAACATAGGATGACATGTGTCTGGAGAGGGGCTGGTGGTGAGTGGATTTGCCAGGCTTAAACAAGTTCTGGAGTCCTTGGACATTCTAAAGAAAATCCATTCACCAGGCTCCAGGAAAACAAACGCAGACGCATTATAATCTTTCCTTCAACACAGTTTTTAAGCCCTAAATGCTTCCAGAAGCCTCATGGTTCTCTCCTCTGAGTCCCTTGCCAAGCCTGGTTTCAAGACAGGGAAGTTAGGGAGGAGTTTTTGATTCCTGTACAGCTCTATTTTTAACTGGAATGTATCTTCCTGCGCCGCCAGTGATTGGCGCCTTTGAAGCTGAGGTAAAGTGCGCTGTCAGCAGGACCTGAGCAATAAATAGCAGTGGACAGAGTGACCAATCCGTTATGTGGACAGAAAGTTGGACAGATGGACAAAACTGATCAGCCAGCATCTTTGCCAAGAGTGGCACGCTGTCCCTGAAACCACTCCATTGTTCCAGAAGAACAAGGTGTTCCTCTCTGACCACCCTGAACATGGCAAGTGTAAAGGTCAAACAGGTGTGGGTATGGTTCTGCCCAGTGGGGGCTGCACGCATTAGGGTGGGGCATCCAACTCCTGGCTCTTTCGCAGTGGTAAGGGGAATGTGGCCTCTTGAATAGAGGTGAAATTGACAGTTGGTATTTAGGCTAAGAACGGGGATAAACTTAGATTGATAACAGGAAACAGCAAATAGGGACCTGTCTTTTCCTGTAGAACAGCCCCTGTAACAATTCGGAAGTCCAGTGGCCCCACCATTGTTTCCCATCCATAAACAAAGCCTTTTTTTCACAAAGCTTTGTTTCCATTTATGCAACTTCACCACCTGGGAGGGAGGGGGGCAACTTGGAGGGGGGGGCTTCCCTGCTCCAAGAGGGCAGCATATGGCATTGACTCTGGCGGGGCGGGTGGGCTCCAAATCAGAAAGCTTGGAAGTGCTTTTACCACGGAAAGATGGGCCTGGAGGTGTGAGTGTGTGAGTGTGCATGTGCATGTGTGTGCGTGTGGTGATGGACTGCTGAAGGGGCCAGGCTCTATCTTTGGAGGCCACGGGCCCCATGGAAAGGCAGAGATGGGCTCTCTCTTGGGAAAGCCGCTGCCTAAATCCTCCCAGTTTCAGAGCAGACGAGACAAATGGAAGTGGTCAGGGGATTGTGCAGTCTGTGTAAGAAATGCCGTCATCATGGTGACAAAGGGCAAAAGCCTAATGTCTCTGGAACTGGACACTTTGATGATTAAGACCAGATGGTTTGCAGGCCTTCGAGAGTAACAAGGCAGCAGTGAAGGAGCCGTTTCTGGCTGGCCTGGGGTCTTGCTGATGAACCACGAATGGGAGTGAAGGCTCTCCGGGGGCATGTCTTTGCCTCTTCATGGGGTCTGGAAGCACCTTTTAGGAAGGAGCCACCGTAAACGATGACCTGAGTTGGGGGCAGAGCAGGGGCGTGGACATGCTTGTCATCAGCTTGAACAAACCCAACTTTCAGGGAACTCCTTCAATAAAAGGGAATATAAAAGGGGCCAGTCTCTCTCAGTGAGGGCACTATGGAGATGTGCAAACAGTTAAAATAAATGATCAGAAATGCTCTTTGGAGCACCCGTTTACCATATGAGAGGCCCCGGTTCACTTCCCGGCGCCTCCTTGTGAGGGCAGGCCGGCTCGCGCGGCGCCGTGGGCTGATGCGGCAAGACCTCACAG
>JAQZBX010045944.1:0-20902 GCA_029593785.1 Cabassous unicinctus | reverse complement strand
TGCAGACTTAATGCATTCACTGAGCATTATGTAAAACCACTGCTTTGACATTGATTGTAACTGAAAACAAATACAAAGCAGCCAATTAAACAACTAAATTGCTTGGTTTTCAAAAATGTAGAACCTGATGAATTCATGAAGCCTAAGGTAAAACCACAATTTTTACATTGAGTTTAATTTTAAACAAATGCATAACATCCAATTAAACAAGTAACTTCCTTAGTTTTCAAAACTGTATAATCTGGTGTACTCACAAAGCGTTAGGTAAAACCATTTTTTTACAAAGATTTTAGTGGGAAACAAGAGCAGAGCTGAAAGTTAAACAAGATACTTGCTAAATTCTAAAAATTGAAGAACCTGGTGCATGCCAAGATTGTGGGGTAAAACTTGTGTTTTTGCATTGATTGTATGTGAAAACAAGTGCATAGCAACCAATTAAATAAGAAACTTGGTTAGTTTTCAAAAGTGAAAACCTGTTGCATTCACAGAGTGTTAGGTGAAACCAGTGCTTTGACATTGATTGCAGGTGAAAACAAGTGCTTAGCAGCCATTTAAGCATTAATTGCTTTGGATAGACAACCGTAGATTTGGTGTAATCACAGAGCATTAGGTAAAATCAGTGCTTTTACATTGATTGCAAGTGAAAATAAGGGCATAGCAACCAGTTATTCAAGCAACTTGCTCGGTTTTCAAACTGTAGAATATTTTGAATTCATGGAATTTTAGTTAAATACATGATTTTAACATAAATTTTAAGGGAAACAAATGCATAGCAGTCATTTAAACAAGAAATTTGCTTAGTTTTCAAAACTTAAGAACCTGGTAAATTCACTGATTTTGGATAAAACACATGCTGTCGCATTGATTGTAACTGAAAACAAGTGCGTAGCAGCCAATTAACCATTAACTTGCTTAGGTTTCAAAACCACAGAACTGGTGCATTCACAGAGCATTAGGTAAAACAAGTGATTTGACATTGATTTTAATTGAAACCATTTGCATAACAGCCACCTGAAATTTGAACTTTCCAATATTCCAAAGCTGAAAAACCTGGTGCATTCACAGCGGATTAGGTGAAACCAGTGTTTTTATCATTGATTTAAAGTGAAAACAAGTGCAAAATGGTCAATTAAAAATTAATTGCTTGGATTTCAAAATTGCAGAACCTGGTGCATTCACAGGGCAGTAGATGAAACCCATTGTTTGATATTGATTGTAAGTGAAAAGTGTAAGGCAGCCAATTAAACAAGCAACTTGCTAGTTTTCAAAATTAAAACATGCAACATTCAAAGAGAGTTCCACAAAACAAGCATTTTGACATTGATTGCAAGTGAAATCAAGGTTTTAGTAGACAATTAAACCAGTAAATTGATGAGTTTTCAGATATGAAGATCTTAGTGAAGTCACTGAGCATTAGATAAAAAACATGTTGTGTTACTGATTGTAAGTGAGAACTATGAATATGTGAGCATATTTTGTGTAGCAGCTGATTAATCGAGTAAGTTACTTAGTTTTCAAAACTGAAAATCTTCTGCCTTTCCAGCGTGTTATGTGAAACAAGTGTTTTGTCAAAGATTACAATGGAATACAAATGCAAATGAGAATACTTAAGAGGGAAATTACTCAATTCTGAACCCTGAAAAACTGGGTGCAATCACAGAGTGTGTGGTAAAGCATGTGTTTTGACATTGATTGTAGATGGAAAAACGTGTGTAGCAGCCAATTAAAGAAGGAACTTGGTTAGTTTTCAAAAGTGAAAACATGGTGCATTCACAGAGCGTTAGGTGAAATCGGTGTTTTGTCATTGATTGTAAGTGAAAAGTGCTTAGCAGCCAATTAATCATTAACTTGGTTGGTTTTCAAAACTGTAAGACTGGTGCAATCACAGAACATTAAGTGAAACCAGTATTTTGGCTTTGAATATTAATGAAAACAAATGGATAGCAGCCAAATGAACAACTAAGTTGAATAATTTTCAAAACTGAAGAACCTGGTGCATTCATAGAGCATTAGGTAAAACCCATGGTTTCACATTGATTGTAAGTGATAACAAGTTCAGAGCCTCCAATTCACCAAGTAACTTGCTATGTTTTAAAAAATGAAAACATGGAACATTACAGAGCATTCTGTGAAACCCATGGTTCGACATTGATTATAAGTGAAAACAAGGTGTAGCAGCCAATTAAGCAACTAAATTGCCAAACTTTCACATCTGAAGAACCTGGAGAATTCACTGAACATTAGATAAAACCCTTGTTGTGGCTATGCTTGTTAGTGAAAACCATGAATGGGTGTAGCACATTGTGTGTAGCAACCAATTAATCAAGTAAATTGCTTAGTTTTCAAAACTGAAATACATGGTGCATACACATAACATTGAGTAAATCCATGTTTGGATATTGATTGTAAGTGAAAACAATTGTTTAGCAGCCCATTTAACAAGTAACTTGCTTAGTTTTCTAAAATGAAATCACTTGCATTCACTGATCTTCCATTGAAACCAGTGTTTTGACATTAAGTGTTAGTGACAGCAAGTGCACTTCATCCAATTGATCAATAAACATACTTAGTTTTCAAAACTGAAGAACTGGTGCGATCACAGAGCATTAGGTAAAACCAGTGCTTTGGCATTGATTGCCAAAGAAAACAAATGCATAGCAGCCAATTGAACAACTGAGTTGCATAGTTTTCAAAACTGAAGATCCTTGTGCATTCACAGAGATTTAGGTGAAACCTGTGTTTTGATATAGATTGTAAGTGAAAACAAGTGTGCAGCAGCCAATGAAAGAGGAACTTTTGAAGTTTTGAAAACTTGGTTAATTCATTGTATGTTAGGAAAAATCAGGATTTTAACATTGCTTTTAAGTTAAAACAAATGCATAGCAGCCAATTAAACAAGTAATTTGCTTAATTTTCAAAACTGAAGAACCCGGTGCATTCACAGAAATTAAATAAAACCAGTGTTTAGAAATACTTTTGTAAGCAAAAACATGCATATAGCTGCCAATTAAAGAGGTAACATTCTTAGTTTTGAAAACTGAAGAACCAGTTGCATTTACAGAGTTTTGGGTAAAACCCATGTTTGGCATTGATTGTAAGTGAAAACAAGTGGGTAGTATTCAATTTACCATTAATTTGCTTAGTTTCCAAAACTGCAGTACTTGGCACATTCACAGAGTGTTAGGTAAAACCTGAGATTGACTGTATGGGAAAATATGTGCATAGCAGTCAAATTTCAAGTATCATTTTAGTTTAAAAATTTGAAGAACATGGTGCATACATATAGCATTAGATAAAACCCAGGGTTTGACATTGATTTTAGGTGAAATCAAGTGCATAGCAAACAATTTAACAAGTACTTTGCTTAGATTTCACATAATGTTGGATAAAACCCATAATTTACCATTTACTGCAAGTGAAAAGACATGAATTGCAGCCAATTTAGGAAGTAACTTATATAATTTTCAAAACTGAAGAATCTAGTGCATTCACATAGTTTTGGGCAAAACCAGTATTTTCACTTGTAAGTGAAAACAAGTGCATATCAGCCAAATAAACAAGCAAGTAAGTTAGTTCTCAGAAATGAAAACATGGTGAATTCACAGAAAATTCTGTGAATCCAGTGTTTTGACTTTTACTGTAAGTGAATAGAAATACATTGTATTCAATCAAAGAAGTAACTGGCTTAGTTTTCAAAACTGAAGGAAATGGTGAATTCACAGAGCACTAGTTTAGCCCTTGTTGTGTTATTGAGTGTAAGTGAAAGCAAGTGTGTAGAAGCCAATTAAGCAAACAACTTGCTTAGTTTTCAAAACTGAAAAGCCTGGCACATTCACAGAGCAGTAGGTGAAATCAGTGTTGACATTGATAGTAAGTGAAAACAGGTGTGTAAGAGCCAATTAACCATTAACTTGCTTTGTTTCCAAACCTCCAGAACCTAGTGCATTCAAGGAGTAGTCGGGATACCAGGGTTTTGTCATTGATGTTAATTGAAGAGACATGCATAGCAGCTAGTTAGACATGTAAATTGCTTAGTTTTCAAAACTGAAGCAACTGGTGCATTCACTGAGCATTAGGTAAAGTCAGTGTTTTGATCATAAGGGAAAATAACTGAACAACTGCATGGTAGCTGAGTAAACAAGTAACTTGCTTTGTTTTCAAAACTGAAGAACCTGGTGAATTCACTGAGAATTGGAGTAAACCCGAGTTGTGGCATTTACTGTCAGTTAAAACAAATGTACAGCAGCCAATTAAACAAATAACTTGCTTAATTTTTCAAACTGTAGAACATGGTACATTCATACAGTATTGAGTAAAATCCCTGTTTTGACATTGTAAGTGAAAACAAATTCATAGAAGCCAATTAGACAAACAACATGCTTTGTTTTCAAAAATGAAAACATGGTGCATTTGCAGAGCATTCAGTGAAACCAGTGTTTTCACATTGATTGTAAGTGAAAACAAGTGCATTGCAGCCAATTGAATAAGAAACCTGCTTAGTTTTTGAAATGCAAGAACCTGGTGCATTCATAGAGCTTTGGGTAAAACTAGTACTTTGACATTAATTACAAGAGAAAACATGTGCATTGCAGACAATTGGACAAGTAACTTGTTTAGTTTACAAAAAAGAAAATATGGTGCATTCACAGTGCATTGGGAAAAACCCATGTTTTGACATTGATTGTAGTGAAAACAAATGCATAGCTGCCAATTAACCTTAACTAGCTTAGTTCTCAAAACTGCAACACTGGTGCATTTGCAGTGCCTTAGGTGTAACCAGTGCTTTGACATTGATTGTAAGTGAAAACAAGTACACAGCAGGCAAAAAAAAAACAAAAACAAGAAACTTGCTTCTTTTACTAAACAGATTAACCTGGTTCTTTCACAGAGCATTAGGTAAAACCAGTGATTTAACATTAATTGTAAGTGACAACAAGGGCATGGTAGACAATTGAACAAGAAACTTGATTAGTTTTCAAAATGGAAAAGCCTGGTGAATTCACTGAGCATTAGATAATATCCTTGTTGTGGCAATGATTGTAAGTGAAAACAAGTGTTTTACAGCTAATTAATGATTAAGTTGCTTAGTTTTCAAAACTGCAGAACTTCTGGTGTTCACAGAGCATTAGTTAAAGCCACTGTTTTGACATTGAGTATAAGAGAAAACAAGTGCATTATAGCCAACTGAACAAAATAACTGCATAGGTTTCAGAACAATAGAACCTGGTGCATTCAACTAGCATTAGGTAAAACCAGAGTTTTGACAATGATTATAAGTGAAAATCAGTGCATAGCAGTCAAAATACCAAGTATCATGCTTAGTTATCAAACCTGCAGAACCAGGAGCATTAAGAGGGCATTGGTTTGAACCTATGGTTTGACATTTATTTTAAGTGAATACAAATGCATAGCAGCCAATTAAATAACTACTTTTGGTTTCCAAGATGAAAACATAGTGCTTTAGCAGAGTATTAAAGGAAACCCATGTTTTGACATTGATTGTAAGTGAAAACAAGTGCCCAGCAGGCAATTAAACAAATAAGTGTCTTAGTGTTCAAAATGGAAAAATCTGGTGAAATCAAGAGTGTTCAATAAAACAAATATTGTGGCTTTGATTATGAGAAAAAGGTGTGTATCAGCCAGTTAGTCAAGTACATTTCTGAGTTTTTAAAACTGTTAATCTGGTGCATTCACAGAGCATTAGGTGAAAGCTGAGTTTTGACATAGGTTGTAAGTCAAAACAAATGCAGAGCAGCAAATTAAACAAATAACTTGCTTAGTTTTAAATAATGAAAACATGGTGCATTCACTTAGCATTGGACCAAACCCATGTTTTGATATTTATTATAGTGAAAAAATTGTGTAGCAGCCAATTAACCATTAACTAACTTATTTTTTAAACTGGCAGAACTGCTGCATTTGCAGAGTGTTAGCTAAAACTAGAATTATGACATTGACTGCAAGTGAAAACAAGTGTGTAAGAACCAATTAAACAAGTAACTTGCTTATTTTTCAAAACTAAAAACCTGGTACATTCACATAGCTCTGGGTTAAACCCGTGTTTTGACATTGTTTGTAAGTAAAAACAAGTGCATAGCAGCCAATTAAACAAGTAAGTTGCTTAGATTTTAAAAATGAAAACATGGTGCATTCACAGAGCATTCAGTTAAACCAGGGTTTTTATATTGATTGTAAGAGAAAAGAAGTGCATGGCAGCCAATTAAACAAGTAACTTGCTTAGTTTGCAAAACTGAAGAACTTGGTGAATCACTGACACTTGGATAAAACCCATGTTTTGGCATTGTCTGTAAGTGAAAAAACTGTGTAGCTGCCAATTAATCAAATAACTTGCTTAGTTTTCACACCTGAAAACCTGGTGCATTGACAGAACTTTAGGTGAAACTAGTGTTTTGACATTGATTGAAAGGGAAAACAAGTGCATAGCAGCCAAATAAGCAGTTATATTGCTTAGTCTTCTAAACAGTAGAACATGGTACATGCACATAATGTTGGGTATATCCGTGTTTTGGCTTTGATTGTAAGTGAATAAAAGTGGGTAGCATTCAACCATTAATTTGTTTAGTTTCCAAAACTGCAGTACTTGGTGCATTCACAGAGCGCTAGGTAAAACCAATGTTTGACATTCAATGTAAATGAAAACATGTGCGTAGCAGCCAAATCACCAAGTATCTTGTTTAGTTTTCTAAACTGAAGAACCTGGTGCACACACATGTCATTGGGTAAAACCCATCGGTTGACTTTGGTTTTAGGTGAAAACAAGTGCATAGTGGCAAAATAAACCAGCATTTGCTTAGATTTCAAAAGTGAAAACATGGTGCATTCACAGAGCTTTTGGTCAAACCAATGTTTTGACATTGAATGTAAGGGAAAACAAGTGCATTGCAGCCAATTGTACAAGCAACATGCTTAATTTTCAAAACTGAATACCTTGTGAATTCACAGAGCATTATGTGAAACCAATGTTTTGACATTGATTGTAAGTGAAAACAAGTGAGTAGCTGTCAATAAACCAAGTATCTTCTTTAGTTTATAAAACAGATGAACCTGGTGCATACACATAGCATTGGGTAAAACACATATTTTGACATTGATTGTAAGTGAAAACAAGTGCATAAGAGACAATTAAATAAGTAATTTGCTTAAGTTTTAAATAAGAAACCATGTTGCATAGGCAGAGTGTTTGGTAAAACCGGTGATTTGACAATGATTGTAATTGAAACCCAGGGTACAGCCACTGATTAACCATTAAATTGCTCCGTTTAGAAAACTGGACATCCTGATGCATTCACAGAGAATGAGGTAAAACCAGTGTTCTGATATTGATTGTAAGTGAAAACAAGTGAGCAGCTGCAAATAAGCAAGTACATTACTTAGTTTTCAAAACTAAAGAACCGGGCAATGTTTTGACATTGATTGTAAGTGAAAACAAGTGCATAGCAGCCAAATAAAGTAACTTGCTTGGTTTTCAAAACTGTAGAATTTTGATGAATTTATGCAGCATTAGTTAAAACCACAATTTTAACTTTGGTTTTAATTGAAATCAAATGTGTAGCAGCCAGTTAAATAAGTAACTAGGTTAGTTTGCAAAACTGAAGAACCAGTACATTAACAGAGCATTAGGTAAAACCAGAGTTTGACAATGATTGTAAGTGAAAAAAGTTCTTAGAAACTGATTATCCATTAACTAGCTTAGGTTTCAAAACTGCAGAACTGGTGCATTCTCTGAGCATTAGGTAAAGCCAGAGCTTTGATATTGTACGTGAAAACAAATGCATAGCAGGCAATTAAACAACTAACTTGCTTGGTTTTCAAAACTGTAGAACCTAATGAATTCATGGAACATTAGGTCATGTCACATTTTTATACTGAGTTTCAGTGTAAACAAATTCATAGCAGCTAGTTAAACAAGTAAGTTGCTTAGTTTTCAAAACTGCAGAACCTGGTGAAATCACTGAGGTTTCAATAAAACACATGTTGTGCCCTTGACTGTAAGTGAAAACAAGTGCATACCAGCCAATTAATCAAGCAAATTTCTTAGTTTTTAAAATGGAAAACCAGATGCATTCATAGAGCATTAGGTGAAACCAGTGTTTTGACATTGATTATAAGTGAAAACAAGTGCATAGCAGCCAATTAACCATTAATTGTTTAGTTTTCAAAATTGAAGAACCTGGTACATTCAAGAGCATTAGGTGTAAGCAAGGTTTTGGCATCGAATGACAATGAAAACAAATGCATAGCAGCAAATTATACAATTAAGTTGTATAGTTTTCAAAGCTGAAGAACCTGGTCCACTCACAGACCTTCGGTAAAACCCGTGGTTTGACATGGATTGTGAGTGAGAAAAAGGGCAGAGTAGCCAATGAAACAAGAAACTTGCTAGTTTTCAAAAATGAAAATGTGGAGCATTCCAAGAGATTTCACTGAAACCTGTGTTTTGACACTGTTTGTAAGTGAAATCAAGGGTGTAGCCGCCAATTAAACAAATAAATTGCTGAGTTTTCAGATATGAAGATCTTATGAATTCACTGAACATGGGATAAAGCTCATATTGTGTCATTGATTGTACGTGAGAACCATGAATATGTGAGCATATTTTGTGTAGAAGCCAATCAATCAAGTATCTTGCTTAGTTTTCAAAACAGAAATCTGGTGTAATCTCAGTGTGTTATGTGAAACCAGTGTTTTGGAGTTTATTGTAAGTGAAAACAAGTGTGTAGCAGAGATTTAGCCATAAACTTGCTTAGTTTTCAAAACTGCAAAACCTGATGCATTCCCAGAGCATTTGTTATAGTGTTTTGACATGAATGTAAGAGAAAACAAGTGAGCAGGGCAGTCAATTAACCATTGTTTACTTCGTTTTCAAAATTGAGACCCTGGTGCACTCACAGAGCATAAGGTAAAACCCATTGCATAACAATGATTGTAAGTGAAAAAGAGTGCAGAGCAGCCAATTAAACAAGAAATTTGCTTAGTTTTCAAAACCTAAGAATCTGGTTCATTTACAGAATGTTAGGTAAAACCAGTGTTTTTACATTGATTGTAAGTGAAAACAAGTGTGTTACAGTCAATTCAAAAAAAAGTTGCACAGTTTTCCAAACCCAAACCAAAAAACCTGGTGCATTCACAGAGCTTTATGTAAAATCAGTGTTTGTACATTGTTTGTAAGAGAAAAACAGTGTATCTGCCAAATAAGCAAGTACATAGCTTAGTTTTCAAAACTAAAGAACCTGGTGCATTCACAGAATATAAGGTAAAACCATTGTTTTGACACAGTATGTAAGTGAAAACAAGTGCATAGCACCCAAATAAAGAAGTAAATTATGCAGTTTTCACAAATGTAGGACCAGGTGCGTTCACAAAGCCTTAGGTGAAATCAGTGTTATGATATTGATTGTAGGTAAAAACAAGTGAACAAGAGGCAATTAAACAAGCAACTAGTTGAGTTTTCAAAACGGAATAACCTGGTAAATTCATCTAGCACTGAAGGAAAACCATGTTGTGGCATTGATTGTAAGTGAAAACAAGTGCATAGTAGCCAATTAAAGAAGAAACATGCTGAGTTTTAACAAGTGAAAACATGGTGCATTCACAGATCATTTGGTGATATCTGTGTTTTGGCATGAATTGTGAATGAAACCAAGTGCATTGCAGCCAATTGAACAAGAAACCTGCTTAGTTTTCAAAACAGAATAACCTCGGGCATTCACAGAGCATTAGGTAAAACCTGTGTTTTGATATTGATTGTATGTGAAAACAAGTGCATAGCAGTCATATATCAAGGTATTCTTCTTAGTTTTCAAAACAAAAGAACCTGGTGCATACACATTGTATAGGCTAAAACACAAGTTATGACATTGATTTTAAGTGAAAACAAGTGCATAGCAGCCTACTAAACAAGTAACTTGCTAAGCTTTCAAAATTGAATAACCTGGTGCATTCACATAATGTTGCATGAAACTGTGTTTTGACACTGATTGTAAGTGAAAACAAGTGCATTCAAGCCAACAAAACAAGTTTTTCCCTTAGATTTCAAAACTGAAGAAACAGGTGCATTCACAGAGCATTAGGAAAAAACAGTTATTTGACATTGATTATAAATGAAAACAACAGTGTAGCCAAAAAATAAGCAAATGCATAGCTTAGGTTTCAAAACTAAGGGACCTGGTGCAGTCACAAAGCATTGGTAAAACTCATATTTTCACATTGTTTGCAAGTGAATACAAGTGCAAAGCAGCTGAATAAAAAGGAAACCTGCTTAGGTTTCAAAATAGAAGTATCTGGTGCATTCGCAGATCATTAGGTGAAACCAGTGTTTTAGCATTGATTGTACTTGAAAACAAGTATGGAGCAGCCAGTTTCCCATTAATTGCTTACTTTTCAAGAGGGCAGGACATCGTGCATTTACAGAGCATTAGATAAAACCAGTGTTTTTGCATTGAATTTCCAAGAAAACAAAAGTGTAACAGCCAATTAAACAATTAAGTTGCACAGTTTTTAAAACTGAAGAGCCTGCATCATTCATAGAGGATTAGGTAACAGGCAAAGTTCTGATATTGATTGTATGTGAAAATAGGTCTGTAGCAGCCAAATAAACAAGAAAACTGCTTAGTTTTCCAAACAAGCACCTTGTGTATTCACAGAGCGTTAGGTAAAACTCGTGTTTTGATATTGATTTCAAGTGAAACCAAGTGCATAGCAGCCAATTAAACAAGTAACTTGCTTAGGTTTCCAAAAAGAAAACATGGTACATTCACAGAGCATTCCATGAAACCAGTGTTTTGACATTGATTTTAAGTGAAAACAAGTGCATAGCAGCCAATTTAAAAAGTTACTTGCTTAGGTTTCAAAAAAAAAAAAAAGAACCTGGTGAATTCACAGAGCATTGGAGAAAACCCATGTTTTGGTATTGATTGTAAGGGAAAACAATTGTGTAGCAGTCAATTAAATTAATCAAGTAAGTTGCTTAGTTTACAACACTGAAAATTTGGTGCATACATATTGCATTCGGTAAAACTCATGGTTTGATATTGTTTTTAAGTGAAAACAATTCATAGCAGCCAATTTACCAAGTACCTTGCTTGGTTTTCAAAAATGAAAAAATGATGCATTAACAGAGCATTCAGTCAAAGCAGTGTTTTGACGTATTTGTAAGTGAAAACCAGTGCATATCAGCAAATTAACCTTTAAATTGCTTAGTTTTCAAAACTGTAAAACCAGGTGCATTCACAGAGCATTAGATAAAACCAGTGTTTTGTCATTGTTTGTAACTGAAATCAAGTGCATAGTAGCCAATTAAAAAAGTAATTTGCTTAGTTTTCAAAACCAAAGAACTCTGTGCATTAATTTAGCTTTGAGAAAACCCGTGTTTTCTCATTGATTGTAAGTGAAAACAATTGCAAAGCAGCCAATTAAACAAGAAAGTTCCTTTGTTTTCAAAAATGGTAATATGGTACATTCACAGAGCATTCAGGGAAACCCATATTTTGACATTGATTGTACGTCAAAACTAGTGCATTCAAGCCAATTGAACAAGAAACTTGCTTAGATTTCAAAACTGGAAAAGCTGGTGCATTCACACAAAGTTAGGCAAAACCAGTGTTCTAACAATGATTGTCAGTGAAAACAAATGTGTAATAGCCAAATAAGTAAATTGCACATTTTTTTTAAATTATAGTGGTTAAAAACCAAATTTTTCACAAAACAAAGCAATATTTTTAATAGGACATATAAATATATATGCATATATTTGCATTTTCTTACATAAATGTTACTATTATATTTTTTAAAGGATGCTTAGATTACATAACTGTT
This sequence comes from Cabassous unicinctus, assembly GCA_029593785.1. Classification (NCBI taxonomy): domain Eukaryota; kingdom Metazoa; phylum Chordata; class Mammalia; order Cingulata; family Chlamyphoridae; genus Cabassous; species Cabassous unicinctus. The sequence goes on along the minus strand of JAQZBX010045944.1, from coordinate 9,067 downwards.
ACACAAAAATTACAGGGATACCCATGTTCCCCACCTCCCACACCTCCAATAACATCCCACATAAACATCTTTCATTTGTGTGACACATCAACTGCAATGGATATACACATCCTGGGGCTTTGCCACTAAGCATGGACCAAAGTTCACATTGTAGACCACACTGTCTCCCACACAGTTATGCATGGTATATGTTGATATAAAATGCCCTGTATCTGTCATTGTAATATCACTCAGGATAATTCCCAAGTCCTGAAAAAGCCCCTGTATTGCAACTGCTTTTCCTGTCCCTGATCCCAAAGTATCTAGTGACCACTGGCTCCATCTTAGTGTTATAATCTCTTTCATTGCTTGAATCACAATATGTTTACAACAGAATACCATTAAGTTCACTCTAGTTCATATCTCTTCCCCCTATACTGAGGAGTCTGGGATGGTGATGTCCACTGAACATCAAAGTGAGAGGACACTTATATCCCATGGATATGGTGGATGGGATTATCCTGCCTGCAGCTTCAGGCTCTCTCCATACTCTGGGATTGCCATTGTCCACCATCATCTCCTCATGTGGTAACTTTGGTGATTCCATTGAGCTGTAGAGTAGGAGTTGCAGCTCCACCATGATTCCAGGCACAGCTGGCACATGGGCAGACCAAAGGCTCCAGTCTCTGGAAGTACACCTACAAACTGGAGCATCACATGTAAGTTTGACTAGAAGGGACTGATGGACATGTGCAGGGAGAACTTATTTGAGTCCAACTCTGTCACTCTCAGAAGCACAGATTCCAAAGTAGAGTCCACTGATAAGGCATCAATCTCTGGAGCTCTCCTCCCTTATATAGGACCTGGGTGTCTCTAGAGCTTTCAGGAGCCCCTCTGTGTGGGGTGATATCCACTTTGGTGTTCTATGAGATCCTACTGAGGTCTGTGTAAGTGTTGCCTCTGGGATGGCCCCCCGACTCTCTTTGAAGTCTCTTAGCCACATGAACTCATTTGCCTTTACCTTTCCCCCGTTTAATTGAAATTCTTTTTCCAGTCATATTGCCAGTTGGCACTTGGTATTAATCCCTCGTTGTCAGGGAGGTTCATAACTGGGAGTCAAGTCCCACGCTGGGAGGAAGGTAATGCATTCATATGCTGTGTTTGGCTCAGAGAGAGGGCACATTTGAGCAATAAGGAGGCTCTCAGGTGGCAAAACTTAGGCACACCATAACAGTAAGGTAAGTTTCAATTACAAGACAAAAGACTAGTCCTCAATAGCAAGAACTCATCAGTGAGCCATCCTCTTTTATCAGACACTACCCATGCACTTGGGGCACTGTTGCTTCTCCCTTGGACAATGTTGCAGAACTCTCCAGGATGGGAATTTAAACACTGCAGAAATGGGTGTATTCACAGAGCTTTAGGGGAAAGCAGTGATTTGATATTGATTGTAGGACAAGAGAAGTGTGTAACATCAATTAACCATTAACTTGCTTAGTTTTCAAAACAGCAGAACCAGGATTATTCACAAAGCATTAGGTGTTACCAGTGTTTTGACACTGATTGTAAATGAACACAGGTGAGTAGCAGCCAATTAATCATTACTTCCTTACTTTTCAAAACTGCAGAATTTGGTGTATTCATGGAACATTAGGTAATATCAGTGTTTTGGCATTGAATGAAAGTGAAAACAAGGCCATAGTAGCCAATTAAACAAGTAAATTGCTTAGTTTACAAAAATGAAAACATGGTGCATTCACAGACTATTCGCTGAAACCTCTCTTTTGACATTGATTGACTGTGAGATCAAGTGTGTAGCATCCAAATAAACAAAAAACTTGCTTACTTTTCAAAACTGTAGAACCTGGTACATTTTCATAGTTTTGGGTAAAAACCCATGTTTTCACATTATTTGTAAGTGAAAACCAATGCATAGCCACCAATTAAACAAGTAAGTTGCTTAGTTTTCAAAAATGAAAACATGGTGCATTTACAGAGAGTTCCATGAAACCAGTGTTTTATCATAAATTGTAAGTGAAATCAAGTGCATTGCATCCAATTGAACATGTAACTTCTTTAGTTTTCAGAACTGAAGAACCTGGTGCATTCAAAGAGCATTAGATAAAGCAAGTGCTCTGACATTGATTGTAAGTCAAAACAAGGGTGTAGCAGCTAAATAAATAAGTAACTTCCTTAGTTTTCAAACCTGAAGAAAAATGTTCATTCACAGAGCATTAGGTAAAACCAGTGTTTTAACATTGATTGTAAGTGAAAACAAATGCATAGCAGCCAACTATAAAAATAGCTTAGTTTTCAAAAGTGAAGAACAAGATGAATTCCCTGAGCTTTGGATAAAACAAGTGTTGTGACATTGATTGAAATTGAAAACAAGTGCAAAGCATCCAATTAAACAGCTAACTTGCTTAGATTTCTAAAATGAAAATATGGTGCATTCAAAAGCCATTCAGTGAAACCAGTGTTTTGACATTGATTGTAAGTGAAACCCACTGAGTAGCAGCCAAATAAACACTACATTGCTTACTTTTCAAAACTGTAAAGTTTGGTGCATTAACAGAGTGTTAGGCAAAACCAGTGTTTTCACATTGATAGCCAGGGAAAACAAATGAATTTCAGCCGAATAGTGAAGTAATTTGCTTAGTTTTCAAAACTGAAGAAAGTGGTGCATTCACAGAGTGTTAGGTAAAACCAGTGTTCTGATATAGATTGTAATTGAAAATAAGTCCATAGCAGCCAAATAATCAAGAATACTGTTCAGTTTTGAAAACAGCAGAACCTGGTACATTCAAGATGTTAAGTAAAACCAGAGTTTTGACACTGATTGTAAGTGAAGACAAGTGCATAGAAGCCTATTAAAGAAGTAACTTGCTTAGTTTTCAAAAAAGAAAACATGGTGCATTCACAGAGCATTCAGTGACACCAGTGTGTTGACATTGATTTTAAGTGAAAACAAACACATAGCAGCCAATTAAACAAGTAAATTGCTTAGTTTTCAAAACTGAAGCATCTGGAGCTTTCATGGACAATAAGGTAAAAAACGTGGTTTGACATTAATTGTAAGTGAAAAGAAGTGCTCAGCAGCCTATTAAACAAGTAACCTTCTTAATTTAAGAAATGCAAATATGGTGCATTCAAAGATAGTTTAGTTAAACCAGTGTTTTGACAGAGATTGTAAGTAAAAACCAATGCATAGCAGCCAATTAACCATTAAATTGCTTAGTTTTCAAAATTGCAAACCTGGTGCATTCACAGAGCATTAGGTAAAACCAGTGTTTTGATATTATTTTTAAGTGAACTCAAGTGCATAGTATCCAATTAAAGAAGTAACTTTTTTAGTTTTCAAAACAGAAGAACCCTGTGCCTTCACATAGAGTAGGGTAAAACACGAGTTTTGTCATAGATTGTAAGTGAAAACAAGTGCATAGCAGCCAATTAAACAATTAACTTGCTTAGATTCCAAAAATGAAAATATGGTGCATTCAGAAAACATTCAGTGAAACCTGTGTTTTGACATTGATTATAAGTGAATCTCACTGCATAGCTGCCAATTAACCATTAAAATCCTTAGTGTTCAAAACTGTAGAACATGTTCTGTTCACAGAGCTTTAGGTAAAACCAGTGTTTTGACATTGATTGTAAGGGAAAACAAGTGAATTTCAGCCAATTAATGAAGTAATTTGCTTAGTTTTCAAAGCTGAAGAACGTGGTGCATTCACTGAGTGTGAGGTAAAAACTGTGTTGTGATATAGATTGTAAGTGAAAATAAGTGCTCAATTTTGTAAACAGAAGAACCTGTTACATTCACAGAAGTTAGATAAAACTTGAGTTTTGATATTGATTGTAAGTTAAAACAAGTACATAGCAGCCAATTAAACAAGTAACTTGCTTAGTTTTCAAAAATGGAGACATGGTGCATTTAATGGCTTTTAGGTGAAACCACTGTTTTGACATGAATTGCAAGTGAAATCAAGGGCATAGCAGCCAATTAAACAAGTAAATTATTTAGTTTTCAAAATTGAAGAGCCTGGTGAATTCAATGAGCATTGAACAAAACCAATGTTTTGGAATTGATTGTAAGTGAAAACAAGTGCATAGCAGCCAATTAACCATTAAATTGCTTAATTTTCAAAACTGCAGAACATGCTGAATTCACAGAGCTTTGGGGTAATCAGTGTTTTCACATTTATTGAAAGTGAAAACAAGTATTTTAAAGCCAGTTGAACAGAAATTGCTTAGTTTTCAAACCAGAAGTATCTGGTGCATTCAGAGAGCATTAGATAAAACCAGTGTTTTGATGTTGACTGTAAGTGAAAACAAGTATGTGGCAACCAAATTACCAAGCAGTTTGCTAAGTTTCCAAAACTGCAGAACATTTTCATACACATAGCATTGGGTAAAACTCAGGGTTTGACATTGATATTAAGTGAATTCAAGTACATAGCAGCCAATTAATCAAGTAACTTTCTCAGTTTTAAGAAATTAAAACATGATGCATTCACAGAGTGTTTGGAGAAACCAGCGTTTTGAGACTAATTATAAGTGAAAACCAGTGCATAGCAGCCAATTAACCATTAAATTGCTTAGCTTTCAAAACTGAAGGACATGGTGTATTCACAGAGGGTTAGCTAAAAGCAGTGTTTGGTTTTGATTGTAAGTGGAAACAAGTGAATTGCAGGCAATTGAAGAAGTAACCTCCATATTTTTCAAAACTGAAGAACCTGCTGCCTTCACAGAGAATTAGATGAATCCAGTGTTCTTATATTGATTATAATTGAAAATAGGTTCATAGCAGCCAAATAAACAAGATAAATACTTACTTTTCAAAACAGAAGATTCTGGTGCATTCACAGAGCATTAGGTCAAAACCCATGTGTTGACATTGATTGTAAGTGTAACCAAGTGCGTAGCAGCCAATTAAACAAGTAACTTGCTTAGTTTTCAAAATGGAAGATCTGGGAAGCAGGAGTGTCTCAGTCAATAGAGCCCCCATTTACCATATGGGAGGCCCCGGGTTCGCTTCCCAGGGCCTCCTTGTGAGGGCAGGCCAGCCCGCACAGCTTAGTGGGCTGATGCAGCAAGCCCTCACAACAGGAAGCGGGTGTGGCTTAACCAATAGAGCCCCTGTTTACCATGTGTGAGGCCCCGGGTTCGCTTCCCGGGGCCTCCTTATGAGGGCAGGCTGGTCCGTGTGACACGATGGCCTGATGCAGCGAGACCTCACAGCAAGGGGAAGATAAGCAGACATGGAGAAGACACACAGCAAATGGACACAGCAAGCACAAGCAGCAAGGGGGGGGATGGATAAATAAATAAATAAATAAATAAATAAATAAATAAATAAATCTTTTTTAAAAATGGAAGATCCTGGTGAATTCACCAACCATTGGATTAAACCCGTGTTGTAATATTCATTGTAAGTGAAAACATGTGTTTAGCTGCCAATTAACCATCATCTTGTTTAGTTTTCAAAAATGCAGAACCTGGTGCATTCACAGAGGCTTAGTTAAAACCAGTGTTCTGACATTGACTGCAAGTGAAAACAAGTGTGTAGCTCCAAAATAAGCAAATAAATAGCTTAGTTTTAAAAGTAAGGAACCTGGTGCATCGACACAGTGTTATGTAAAACCAGTGTTCTGATATTGATTGTAAGTGAAAACAAGTGCCCGGCTGCCAAATAACCATTAGCCTGCTTGGCTTTCAAAACTGCTGAAACTGGTGCATTTACAGTGCATTAGGTAAAACTAGTGTTTTGCCATTGAATGTAAGTGAAAACAAGTCCACAAGAGGCAAGAAAACAAGAAACCTACTTAGTTTTGAAAACAGATTAACTGGGTGCTTTCAAAGACCTTTAGATAAATCAGTGTTTTGACATTGATTGTAAGTGAAAACAGGGCATGGTAGCCAAATAAACAAGTAACTTGCTAGTTTTCACAATGGAAGAGCCTTATGAATTCCCTGAAGCATTCGATAAAACCCGTGTTGTGGTATTGATTGTAAGGAAAAGCAAGTGCTTTGCAGCCAATTAACCATTAACTTGGTTAGTTTTCAAAACTGCAGAACCTGGTGAATTCACAGGGCTGTAGGTAAAACTTATGTTTGGTCATTTATAGTAAGCAAAAACAAGTGCACTGCAGCGAATTGAACAATAAATCAGCTTAGTTTAAAAAAAACAGAAGAACCTGGTGCATTCACAGGGCATTAGATAAAATCCGTGTTTTGATATTGACTGTAAGTGAAAAAAGTGAGGAGCAGCCATATTACCAAGTAACTTGCTTAGTTTTCAAAACTGCAGAACTTGGGGCATACACAGAGCATTGGGTAAAACCTGTGGTTTGACCATGATTTTAAGTGAATTCAGTAAATAGCACCCAATTATACAAGTAACTTTTTTAGTTTTCAAAAATGAAAACATGGTGCAGTCACATAGTGTCCAGTGAAACCAGTGTTTTGACATTGATTGTAAGGGAAAACCAGTGTGTAGCCAGCCTAGTAGTAACTAATTTGCTTAGTTTTTAAAACTGCAGGACCTGGTGCATTCACAGACTGTTAGCTAAAAGCAGTGTTTGACTTTGATTGTAAGTGAAAACAAGTACATAGCAGGCCCTTAAAGAGGTAACTTTTTACTTTTCAAAACTGAAAAACCTGGTGCCTTCACAGAGTATCAGGTAAAAACAGTGTTTAGACATTGATTTAAGTGAAAACAAGTGTGTAGCTGCCAATGAGCAAGTACATTTCTTAGTTTTCAAAATGAAAAATTTAATGGAAAAACGTGGTGCTTTCACATAACATTAGGGAAAACAAGAGTTGTGACCTTGATTGTAAGGGAAACAAGTTTGTACCAGGCAAAAAAAGAAGAATCCTGCTTAGTTTCCAAAAGAGATTAACCTGTTGCATTCTCAGAGCATTAGGAAAAACCAGTGTTTTGACATTGATTGTAAGTGAAAACAAGTGTGTAGCAGCCAAAAAAACAAGTAATCTGCTTAGTTTTCAAAATAAAGGACATTGTGCATTCCCATAGCTTTGGGTTAAAGCCATGTTTTGACATTGATGGTAAGTGAAAACAAGTGCATATCAGCTAAATAAAAAAGTAAATTGCATAGCTTTCAAAACTGTAAAACCTGGTGCATTCATAGAGCGTTAGGTGAAACAATTGTTTTGACTTTGATTTAAGTGAAAACCGGTGTGTAGCATCCAACTAACCACTAAATTATTTAGTTTTCAAAGTTGAAGAGCATGCTAAATGCACAGAGCTTTTGGGAAACCAATGTTTTCACATTTATTGAAAGTGAAAACAAGTACATTGAAGATAATTGAAAAATAAAACTGCTCAGTTTTCAAAAGAGAAGAACCTGGTACATTCACAGAGCATTAGGTAAAAATGGTGTTATGACGTTGATTGAAAGTGAAAACAAGTGTGTAGCCACCAATTACATAAGTACATAACTTAATTTTTAAAACTAAGAAACTTTGGCTCATTCACAGAACATTAGGTAAAACAAATATTCTGGCTTTTATTGTAAGTGAAAACAACTCCGTAGCAGGAAAAAAAATAAGAAAACTGCTTTATTTACAAACAGATAAACCTGGTGCCTTAACAGAACAATAAGTATAACCAGTGTTTTGACATTGATTTTAAGTGAAAATAAGTGAGTAGCAGCCAGATAAAAAGTAACTTGCTTTGTTTTCAAAAATGAAACGTGGTGCATTCACAGTATGTTTCATGAAACCAGTGTATTGGCATAGCTTGTAAGTGTAAACCACTGGGTAGCAGCCAATTAACCATTAAATATTTAGTTTTCAAAACTGTAGAACCTGGTGCTTTCACAGAACATTAGGAAAAACCAGTGTTCAAATATACTGTAAGTGAAAATACGTCAATAGCAGCCAAATAAACAAGAAAACTCTTTAGTTTTCAATACAGAACAACCTGGTACATTCACAGGCTTTAGGTAACACCAGAGTTTTGCATAGCAGCCAAATAAACAAGTAACTTACATATTTTTCAAAAATGAAACCTTGGTGCATTCACAGAGGACTTGGTGAAACCAGGGTTTGACATTGATTTTAGGTGAAAAAAGAGGCACAGCAGCCACAGAGTGTTAGGTAAAAGCAGTGTTTTTACATTGATTGTAAGTGAAAACAAGGGTGTGATAGCCAAATAAACAAGTAACTTGTTTACGTTTCAAAGCTGAAGAATCTGGTGAATTCACTGAGTGTTGGATAAAACACATTGGATAAAACAAGTGAACACATGGTGCATTCACTCACTGTTAGGTAAAACCAGTATTTTGACATTTATTGTAAGTGAAAACAAGTGCACAGGAGTGAAATAACCAAGAATTTTTCTTAGTTTTCAAAACTGAACAACCTGGTGCATTCACATAGCATTGGGTAAAACCCGTGTTTTCACATTGACTGTAAGTGAATACAAGTGCATAGTAGTCAATTAAACAAGTAAGTTTCTTAGTTTTCAAAAATAAAAACTTATTGCATTCACAGAGGGCTCAGTGTAACAATTGTTTTGATATTGATTGTAAGTGAAACAAGTATCTCATAGCCAAATAAACAAGAATATTGCTTCATTTTCAAAATTGTAGAACGTGGTACATTCTTAAAGTGTTGAGTAAAATCCATGTTTTGACATTGACTGTAAGTGAAAACAATTACATAGTAGCCAATTAACAAGTAAGATCCGGAGTTTTCAAAAATAAAGCATGGTGCATTCACAGAGCTTTCAGTTAAACCAGTGTTTTGAAATTTGATTGTAAGTGAAAACAAGTGCTTTGGAGATAATTGAACAAGTAACTTGTTTACATTTCAAAACTAAAAAACCTGGTGCATCACAGAGCCTTAGGTAAAGCCAGTGTTTTAAAATTGATTGTAAGTGTAAACAAGTGCATAGCAGCCAAATAATCATTAAATTGCTTAGTTTTCAAAGCTGCACACTCCGGTACATTCACAGAGCATTAGATAAAACCAGTGTTTTAAAATTGATTGTAAGTGAAAACGAATGCATTGCATCCAATTAAACAGGCAATGTACTGAGTTTTCATAACTGAAAAACCTTGTG
>JAQZBX010045943.1:0-20899 GCA_029593785.1 Cabassous unicinctus | reverse complement strand
TGGATCATATGGAAGATCTATTGTTAGTTTACTGAGGAACTGCCAAACTGTCCTCCACAGTGGATGGACTATTCCACAATCCCACCAGCAGTGGATGAGAGTTCCTATTCCTCCACATCCTCTCCAACACTTATAGTCTGCTGTTTTTTTAATAGCTGCCATTCTGATGGGTGTAAGATGGTATCTCATTGTAGTTTTGATTTGCATTTCCCTAATAGCTAGCGATGTTGAGCATTTTTTTCATGTGCTTTTTAGCCATTTGTATTTCTTCTTTGGAGAAGTGTCTTTTCAGGTTACTTGCCCAATTTTTAAATGGGTTATTTGTCTTTTTATTTTTGAGGTGTGGGATTTCTTTATATATGCAGGATATTAGGCTCCTATCAGATATATGGTTGCCAAATATTTTCTCCCATTGGGTAGGCTGCCTTTTTATTTTCTTAATTATGTCCTTTGAGGTGTAGAAGTTTTTAATTTTGAGGAGATCCCATTTGTCTATTTTTTCTCTTACTGCTTGTGCTTTCGCTATGAAGTTCATGAAACCATTTCCTATTACAAGGTCCTGTAGATGCTTCCCTACATTATCTTCCAAGGTCTTTATGGTTTGGCTCTTATATTTAAATCTTTGATCCATCTTGAGTTGATTTTTGTATAAGGTGTGAGATGGTATTCCTCTCTCATTCTTTTGGACATGGATACCTAGTTCTCCAAGCACCTCTTGTTAAAGAGGCCATTCTCTCCCAACTGAGTGGGCTTGGTGGCCTTGTTGATATCAGGTGATTGTATATCTGAGGATCTATATCAGAACTCTCAAATCGGTTCCATTGGTCAGTATGTCTATCCTTGTGACAATACCATGCAGTTTTGAGCACTGTAGCTTTGTAGTATGGTTTAAAGTCAAGTAATGTGATACCTCCAAGTTCATTTTTCTTTTTCAATATGTTTTTGGCAATTTGGGGCCTCTTACCTTTCCAAATATATTTTGTATTTAGTTTTACCAGTTCATTAAAAAGTACAGTGTTGATTTTTATTGGGATTGCATTAAATCTGTAGATTAGTTTGGGTAGGATAGACATCTTGATGATCTTTAGTCTTCCTATCCATGAACAGGGAATATTCTTCCATTTATTTAAGTCTTCTTGATTTCCTTTAACAGTGTTGTGTAGTTTTCTGTATATAAGTCCTTTACATCTTTAGTTAAATTCATTCCTAGGCATTTGATTTTTTTAGTTACTATTGTAAATCGTTTTTTTTTTTCTTGATTTCCTCCTCAGATTGCTCGTCTTTGGTGTACAGAAATGCTACTGATTTTTGAGCATTGATCTTATAGCCTGCGACGTTACTGAACTCCTTTCTAAGTTCTAGAAGCTTTGTTGTAGATTTCTCAGGGCTTTCTACCTGTAGGATCATGTCGTCTGCAAATAATGAAATTTTTACTTCTTCTTTTCCAATCTGGATGCCTTTTATATTTTTTTCTTGCCTCAGTGCTCAAGCAAGTACTTCTAAGAAAATGTTAAATAGGAGTGGTGATAGTGGGCATCCTTGTCTTGTTCTCGATCTCAGAGGGAAAGCCTTTAGGATTTCACCATTAAAGATGATGTTAGCTTTGGGTTTTTAAAATATACCCTTTATCATATTCAGAAAGTTTCCTTCTATTCCTATCTTTTGTAGTGTTTTTATCAGGAAAGTGTACTGTTTTTTGTTGAACGCTTTTTTGCATCTATAGAGATGATAATGTGATTTTTTTCTTTCAGTTTGTTTATGTGGTGTATTACATTGATTGATTTTCTTATATTGAACCATCCTTGCATACCTGGGATGAAACCCACTTGCTCAGGGTGTATAATCCTTTTGATATGTTGTTGACTGCAATTAGCAAGTATTTTGTTGAGGATTTTAGCATCTAGGTTCATTTGAGGAATTGGTCTGTAATTTTCCTTTTTTGTGGTATCTTTGTTTGGTTTTGGTATTAGGGTAATGTTGGCATTGTAGGATGAGTTAGGCAATATTCCTTCTACTTTTATTTTTTGGAAGAGCTTAAGCAGAATTGGTGTTAGCTCTTTCCAGAATGTTTGGTAGAATTCAGCTGTGAAGCCATCTGGTCCTGGGCTCTTCTTAGTTGGGAGGTTTTTGATGACTGAGTCTATCTCTTTACTTGTAATTGGACTGTTGAGTTCATCAATTTCTTCTTTCATCAATGTATGCTGTTTGTGAGTTTCTAGAAACTTGTCCATTTCCTCTAAATTATCATTCTTGTTGGCATATAATTTTTTAAAGTATCCTCTTATGATATTTTTTATTTCAGTGGGGTCAGTAGTGATATCCCCTTTCTCATTCCTTACTTTGCATATTTGCATCTGTTCTCTCTTTTCTTTATTAGTCTGGCTAAGGGTTTGTCAATTTTATTGATCTTCTCAAAGAACCTGCTTTTGGTTTTGTTTATTTTTTCTAGTGCTTTCTTTTTCTCTATGTCATTGAGTTCTGCTCTAATCTTTGTTATTTCCTTCTTTGTACTTCCTTTAGGTTTAGTTTGTTGTTGTTTTTCCAATGCCTCTAAGTGTGCAGTAAGGTCTTCAATTTTAGCTTTCTTCTTTTTTAATATATGTAGTTTTGGCTATGAATTTCCCTCTCAGTACAGCTTTGAGGGCATCCCATCAGTTTTGATATGTTGTATTGTCATTTTCATTCATTTCATTCATTACTGCTTTCTTCTGAGATTTCCACCTTGACCCACTCTTTGTCTAAGAGTGTGTTGTTTAACTTCAATATCTTTGTGCCCCTTCTGGTTCTCTGGCCCTTGGTGATTTCCAATTTCATTCCGTTGTGATCAGAGAAGCTACTTTGAATAATCTCAATCTTTCTGAATTCACTGAGAGTTGTTCTGTTGCCTAGCATGTGGTCTATCTTGGAGTATGATCCAGGTGAACTCGAGAAGAATATAAATCCTGCTGTATTTGTGTGTAGTGTTCTGTATATGTCTATTAAGTCCAGGTCCTCTAATGTATTGTTCAGAGTCTTTGTTTCTTTATTGAGTCTCTGTCTAGATGTTCTGTCTAATGATGATAATAGGATATTAATGCCCCCACTATAATCGTGGAGGCATTTGTTTCTCCACTTAGATTTTCCAGATTTTGCCTCATGTATTTTGAGGCATCCTGATTAGGTGCATAAATGTTTATGATTGTTCTCTCTTCTTCAGAGATACACCTTTTACTAATATATAGTGTCCATCTTTGTCTCTTACAATACTTTTGCATTTAAAATCTATTTTGTCTGATATTAGAATAGCTACTCCTGCCCTTTTTTGGTTATTGTTAGCTTGTAAAACTTTTTTCTAACCATTCACTTTCAGCCTCCTTGAATCCCTGGGTTGAAGGTGGGTCTCTTGTAGACAGCATATAGATGGATCATATTTCCTTATCCATTCTGCCAATCTGCGTCTCTTGAGTGGTGAATTTAATCCATTAACATTCAATGTTATAACTTGCAAAAGATTTCTTACTTCAGCCATATTTTCTTTGGGGAAATGTATGTCATATGTTGTTTTGTTTCTGTGTCTGTCTTTTTAGTTGTTTTTAAACTCTCCTCCAACTCTCTCTCCCTTGTGTTTTCCTTTGAACTTGTAGAACTTTCTTTAGTATTTCTTGAAGTGCACGTTTCTTATTGGCATACTCTCTTGATTTCTGTTTATCTGTGAATATTTTGAACTCTCCATCATTTTTAAAAGACAGTTTTACTGGATAGAGAATTCGTGGCTGGAAGTTTTTTTTCTTTTATTTCTTTGACTATGTCATGCCACTGTCTTCTTGCCTCCATGGTTTCAGATGAGAAATCAGCACTTAATCTTATTGTGCTTCCCTGGTATGTGATGGTTCTCTTTTCTCTTGCTGCCTTGAGTATTTTCTCTTTGTCTTGAACATTGGACATTTTGACAAGTATATATCTTGTAGTTGGCCTGTTAGGATTTATACTATTTGGGGTGTGCTTTGCTTCCTGGACAAGCACATCCATTTCTCTCAATAGGTTTGGGAAGTTTTCAGCCATTATTTCCTTCAACCCTCCTTCTGTTCCCTTTCCCTTCTCTTCTCCTTGTGGGATCACCATAATGCTTATGTTTCCACATTTTGTGTTGTTGGTTAAATCCCTGAGTCTCTGCTGGATTTTTTTCTATCTTTTTGTCTATCTCTTCTACTATCTGTTTGATTTCAGATGTATTGTGTTCCACATCATTAATTCTTTCTTCTGCCTGTTCAAATATGCTGTTATGTGAATCGAGCACCTTTTTGATTTCTTGGGTTGTGCCATTGATCACTATCATATCCAGTATCTTTTTATGTATGTTTACAATTTCTTCAGTATGTTCTCCCAGTGTCTTCTTAACATCCTTAATCTCTTCCTTCACTTCATTAATTTGGTCCATGATATTTGTTTGGAAAGCTTTGATTAGTTGTTCGATGACCTGCATCTCTTCCTGGTTTTTAGTTTGTTCCTTGGACTGGTCCATGTCTTCCTGTTTCTCAGTGTGGTTTGTAATTTTTCTGTTCCCCTATAGTCATCATTTTATCTTGATGGGTTTATTTGGTTGATTAGCTTCTCTCTTTGCTCTAAAGTTTTATTTAGCTGTTTGTTCTGTGTGTGTGTGTTAACTTTTCTCTTTGATACTTTTTCTTCTTATTTTATTCCATTGCTTTTTTCTACATTCCCTTGGATGCAAAAGATTAGGGCCAGAGGAATCAAAAGATGTGTGAAAGGAAGAAGGAGAATACTAATATTTATAAAAGTTAGAAGAGGGGGTGTATAAGACTTAGTGAAATGAATATTTAGCTCATGTAGGCAGTGTAGAGTAATAGGAAAAAAAAGTGGAGTACCTACAATAGACTGGGAAACCAAACAGAGGAATATATATATAATGATTTAGAAGGCTAGAATGATGAGGAAGGAGAGAAAGAGGAAAGAAAGGGCTGAAAGGAAAAAGTTAATATTAATAAAAAGGAAGAAAATAGAATTGATAGAATAGAAATTGACACCGTTATGTTGTGAGCTAATGAAAAAACGTGGTATTTAAGAACCAAAACAGAAAGCAGAAGACAGAAAGATGAAGGAAGAGAAAGAGAGAGCTTGGGATACAGAATCAATATAGACAGAGAATGGGAACTCATTGAAGAAGAAGCACAGCAAAGAAGAGACAAGCTAGCTGTACCTAACTTAAAAAAAAAGAGAGAGAGAGAAAGAAAAAGAAAGGGGGGAAGAAAGAGGAAAGAAAAGCAAAAGACAACAAATAAACAGAGAAAAGCCAAACAACCACAAAAGCAAGCAGTCAAAGAAATCTAAGGAAGAACAATGTTCTTTCTTGGGCCCTTGTGGAACCTCTCCGCCTGCTTGTATTTATTAATCAATTGTCCTGCAAGGTTCTATCTGCAGGTTTTGAGGCAGATTTTAGCTATAAAACTAAATTAAAAACAAAAATTAATTTTTTATTTTTTAAAGTGACTGTCGTTTTTTTGGAGAAATAAGGGACCCAAAATATGTTCTCTTCTAGACCACCCCCTTCCCTGAGGGGACCCTAACTAGGCTCATGGACACTAATCAAGCACTTCCCACTTCCTGGCCTCCCCAGGGGAGCTGAAGCCCTGATGCTAATCAGTGCAGAATGATAAAAATGGCTGACTCTGCCCCCTCTGGGACCAAGTCTCAGTGTCACCAGGCTGTTGGGTAAATCAGGCTTCCTGAGTAGATTCTCCTCTCCCCTCAGCCTGGTGCTGCTTCAAGCCAGCTTATCTGCTCTCCAAAGCTATGAGGGGGTCCAAGCAGCCAAATTAACTAAAAGGAAACACCTCTCCACCTTCTTTCAGAGCACCCCCCTCTCAGGGAACACTCCCTCTTACCGGGTTGCTGGCAGTGGTTGGGGCATATCCCTGGGCAGCTAGGTAAATCAAACTTCCTCAGCAGATTCACCACTCCCCTCAGCCTGGTCCTGCTTCAAGCCAGCTATTTTATTCCCCAAAGCTGCAAGGGGTTCCAGGAAGCAATATCCACAGAACGGAAAGCCCTCTCGAGCCTCCACCGGAATCCTCCCACTCTCGGAGAACACTCTTTCTCCCTGGGTTGCCACGGGGAGTTGCGGCTCAAACCAGCCTTTCCCCTGAGGGTGGGGCTCAGCCATCTGTGTTAACCTCCACGGGCAGGGTTAAAATTCATGAATCTCTGCCAAACAATCCACGCAACCGAGCTGCCTCCAGATAGATGTCCCAAGCCTCTCGCTCCATAAGCCCACAGCACAGACCCCCGGGCAGGACCCAGTCCCCAATCAGCCATCCTCAGAGAGCTAGTCAGTGAGTGCCTTCCTAAACTGATGCCATCTTGCCTCCTCCTTTTTCTACCTTTTAAAATGTATATATTCTACTTCCTCTGTGATTTCAGAAATATTATCTTCAATGTCACTAATTAATTCATCTGCCTGTTCAAAACTGCAGTTATGTGCTTCCATTACAGTTTTAATTACATGCATTATGCCATTTATCACCATCAGATTTGTTATCTTTATAAGTATATTTGTGATTTTTTGTGTATGTTCCCCCGTGTCTTCTATTATTATTTTCATTCACTTCATTAAGTGGATTCATGATATTTGTTTTGACATCCTTGATTAGTTCTTCCATGTTCTGCATCTCTCTCTGTTTTTCAATTTGTTTATTATAGTGGGCCATGTCTTCCTGTTTCTTAGTACGGCTTGTAATTCTGGTTTCTAGGCATCGTCTTATCTTGATGGACTTATCCAGATGGTTAGCTTCTCTTTCTTCTCTGGGGTTTATTTTTTTGTATATGTTAAGGCTACACTTTGACATTTTGTTCCACTTATTCTACACACTTGTAGCTGTCTCTGTTCCCTTCATAAAATATTAAGATCATTAAAAAGGAAAGAGAGTAGATGAGAAAAAAATTAAAAGGAGAAATGATGGAAAATGAACCTTAGAGGATCAGGTAGAAAAGAAAACAGTAAATATTTAATAAGTGGAAAAGCAAGAAGAAAAAGAATTAAAGAAATGTGGAATAGAAAAGAGAAAGATAGAAAGAAAAAACAGAATAAAATAAAAGACCAGAAAGATGAGAAGAAAGAAGAAAATGTAGACCAAACAAATGATGGTGGAACAACCTAAATAGAATTGAAGAGGGAAAAATGAAATAAATAAATAAATAAACTAAGGAAAAAAAGATAAGAAAATAAGGATATAAATCAACAACAAGAAAAAAATTAAAAAAAGGTTTCCCTCTCAGGCCACTAGCAACCACCTCAGGCTGCTAGTGCTCACCAATCACTTTGCAGTCTGCCTTCATAAGGTACCCTAGTGTAGAGAAAATAATAAGGAATAAAAAAATTTAAATAACAAATCAAATAACCTAAAAAAGGAAATATTAGTCAAAGTTCCCTGTCCTGAGTCTTCTGTCCTCCAACTCCTTCTCTCTACAGCTCCTGGGGTGCCTTTCTCTATACCTTTCATCATTCAGGCCTTTTGGCTTTTTTTAGGTGGTACTGGTGATTAAACCCTGGACTCCACTAACTAGGTTAAGCTTTTAAACACTTCTGAATCTATATGTCATGCTGGAATTTGTAGGTGTATGTCCAGAGATTCGAGTCCTTGGTCTGTCCATGTGTCAGCTGGGCCTGGAACCTTGGCCTAGTTGCAACACCTACTCTACAGCTCATTGGACTCACCCAGGACAACTAGTGGGGGAGATGATGATGGACAATGGCTATCCCAGAGAATGGAGAGAGTCTGCACCTACAGGCAGGATAGTCCCATCCATCTTCCCCAGGGGATATAAGCCTTCTCTCAATTGGAGGTAGTGTGGATGTCATAATCCCAGAATCCTCGGGATTGGGGGAAGAGCTATGGACTAGATTGGACTTACTTGTGTTCTACTATAGACATACTGTGATTCTAGCAATGGAAGAAATTACAACATTGATTTGGAGCCAGTGGTCACTGGAGGCTCTGGGGGCAGGAAGAGGGAAACATAGTTGTAATACAGTGGCTTCTTTGGGACTTGGGAATCATCCTAAGTGACATTCCAATGGCAGGATAGAGGCCATTTTAAATCATCACATAACATGCAGAAATATGTGGAGAGAGTGTGGTCTACAATGTAAACTATGGTCCATGCTTAATGGAAAAGCCCCAGGATGCGTTTATGAATTGCAATGAATGTGCCACACTAATGAAGGATGTTCATGTGGGAGGGTGTGGGAGGTGTGGGGAGTGGGGCATATTGGAATCCCTATATTTTTTGTGTAATATTTATATAATCTTAGTATCTTTTAAAACATAAAAAATTAAAAAAAAAAGCCTTCTGAAGGATTGTTTCTGTCTCTGCCTGCTCTATTTTACCTCAGTCTAATTAGTCTTCTGATGTTTTGCCAATTGCTTATCCAGAATTCCTGCTCTCCAGGGCTGTTAGGCACCTGTCAATTCACCGCCTTCACTGACCCAGTTACTCTCTCTCCTAGGGCAGGTGCATGTGGCAGCCTGCCTGATCAGTTTCCCCTCCCTTCTCCCTGAAGCTGTTTCAGTACCAACTGGTGGGTTTTTATTTCTTGTCTGCCTAGCTTATTTTCCCTAACCCTACACCTTTCTACCCCTGAGTTGGCTGGGCACTCATTGCCCAACCTGATAGCCCCACAGCTCTCCCACCTCAAGGGACTGCTGGATACCAGGATGTTCCCCTGGTCTCTGGGGGTGGGGAACTTAACTCACTCTAGGAGCCACTAAGCACTGGTCTTCCAACCAGGTCACTTCCCTGGCTTACCTCACATTCTGAGCTGGCTTGTGTGTCCTGTCTCTTATACATTCCCTTCCCCACCCCACCACCCGCAGCCAACTAGATTTCCCATCTTTAGCTGCTCTCTCCAATTGCATTCCCTGTTGTCTCTCGAGAACATACCCTGTCCTTTCCCGTAGTACATACCCTGTCCTTCCCTCAAGATATAGCCTGGCCTTCCACAAAGTATGTACCTTTTGCTTCCCTCAAGTACTTAATCTTCCACCAAGTACGTATGGTGTATTTCCCTCAAGTTTATAACCTGTCCTTCCCTCAAGTACTTGCCCTGTCCGTCCCCTGAGTAGATACCCTGTCCCTGCCTCCAAGTACATACCCTGTCCATCCCCCCAGTGCATACCTTTCCTTCCCCAGAGAACATACCCTGTCCTTCCCTTCAATTACATTCCCTGTCCTTCCTTCCAGGTACATACCCTGGCCTTCCCTCAAGTACATACCCTTGCCTTCCCTCTAGTACATACCCAGTCCTTCCCTCAAGTACATACCCTGTCCTGCCCTCGAGTACATACCCTGTCATTCTCTCCAAATACATATCCTGTCCTTTCCCCAAGTATATAACCTGTCCTTCCTGCAAGTACATAACTTGTCCTTCCCTCAAGTACATACCCTGTCCTTCCTTCCTAGTATATGCCCTGTCCTTCCTTCCAAGTACATACCCTGTCCTTCCCTCCAAGCACATATCATGCCCATCCCTCAAAGTATATACCCTGCCTTTGCACAGGTACATAACTTGTCCATCCCTAAAGTACACACGCTGTCCTTCCCTCAAGTGCATACCCTGTCCTTCCTCAAGTACATACCCTGTCCTTCGTTCAAGTACATACCCTGTCCTTCCCTCCAAGTACATACTCTGTCCTTCCCCCCAGTACCTACCCAGTCCTTCCCCTAAGTACTTAACCTGTACTTCCCTCGAGTACATACCCTGTCCTTCCCCAAGTATATACCCTGTCCTTCCCTCCAAGTACATATTCTATCCTTCCCCCCAGTACATACCCGGTCCTTTCCCTAAGTACATACACTGTCCTTCCCCTAAGTACTTAAACTGTACTTCCCTCGAGTACATACCCTGTCCTTCCCCAAGTATATACCCTGCACTGCCCTGAAGTACATATACTGTCCTTCCCTCCAAGAACATCTCCTTTCCTTTCCCCAAGTATATAACCTGTCCTATCCTCAAGTACATACCCTGTCCTACCCTCAAGTACACACCTTGTCCTTCCTGTAAGTACATATCTTGTCGTTCCCTCCAAGTACATACCCAGTCCCTCCCCTCAGTACATACCCTGTCCATCCTCCAAGTACATACCCTGTTCTTCCTCCTGAGTCCATACCTGTCCTTCCCCGCAAGTACTTACACTGCCCTTCCCCCTGAGTACATACACTGTCCTTCCCCTGAGTGCATACCCTGCCCTTCACTTTAGTACATACTCTGACATTCCCCCCAAGTACATGCCCTGTTCTTCCTCGGAGTACATACCCTGTCCTTCCCATGAGAACATAACCTGTCCTTCCCTCAAGTACATACCCTGCACTTCCCTCGAGTACATACCCTGTTCTTTCTCCAAGGACATACCATTTCCTTCCCTCAGGTAAATGCCTTGTCCTTCCCTTAAGTACATACCCTATCCTTCCCTCAAATACATGCCCTGTCCTTCCCCTGAGTACATACCCTGTCCTTCCCCCTAGTACATACCCAGACCTTCCCTCAAGGATATGCCCAGTCCTTCCCTCCAAGTACTTACCCTGTCCTTCCCCCAAGTACATACCCTATCCTTCCCTTCAGTACATTCCTTTCCATCCCTCAATACATACCCTGTTTTTCACAAGTACCTACCCTGTCCTTTCCTCAAGTACATACTCTGGCCTTCCCTGCAGTACATACCCGGTCCTTCCCCTAAGTACTTACCATGTCCTTCCCTTGAATACATACCCTGTCCTGCCCTCGAGTACATATCTTGTCCTTCTCTCCAAGTACATATCCTGTCCTTTCCCCAAGTATATAAGCTGTCCTTCCCACAAGTACATAACCTGTCCTTCACTCAAGTACTTACCCTGTCCTTCCCCCTAGTACATAGCCTGTCATTGCCGCAAGTACATGCCCTGTCCTTCACTCAAGTACATTCTCTCTCCTTCCCCCAATTACATACCCTGTCCTTCCCTCAAGTACATACCCTGTCCTTTTCTTCGGTAAATATGCTGTCCTTTCCTCGAGTACATACCCTGTCCTTCCCTCAAGGGTATATCCTGTCTGTCACCCTAGTCCATACACTTTCCTTCCCTCAAGTACATGCCCTGTCCTTCCCTCAAGTACATAACCTGTCCTTTCCTCAAGTACATACACTGTCCTTTCCTTAAGTACATACCCTGTCATTCTCTCAGGTACATACACTGATCTTCCCTCAGGTACATACACTAATCTTCCCTCAAGTACATACCCTGTCATTTTCTAGAATACATACACAATCCTTCCACCGAGTATATATCCTATCCTTCCATCAAATACATATCCTGTCGTTCCCTCAATTACATACCCTGTCCTGCCCCCTAGTACATACCCTGTCCTTCCCTCAAGTGTAAGCCCTGTCCTTCCCCCAAATACATACCCTGTACTTCCCCAGAGTTCTTACCCTTTCCTGCCCCTTGAGTACATACCCTGTCTTTCCCCCAAGTACATACCCTGTCTTTCCGCTGAGTACCTACCCTGGCCTTCCCCCCTAAGCCATACCCTACCTTTCCTCTAAGAACTTACCCTGTCCTTCCCCCCAAGTACCTACCCTGTTCTTCCCCTAAGTATATACCCTGTCCTTCCTCCAAGTACATACCCTGTCCTTCCCTTAGGTACATAACTTTTCCTTCCCTCAAGTACATACCGTGTCCTTCAGAAGTACCTACACTGTCCTTTCCTCAAGTACAATCCTTGTGCTTCCCTGAAGTACATATCCTGACCTGCCCTCAAGTACATACCCTGTCCTGCTCTCCAAGTATATATCATGTCCTTTCCCCATGTTTATAACCTGTCCTTCCCCAGAGTTCTTACCCTGTCCTTCCCCCTGAGTACACACACTGTCCTTCTCCTGAGTACTTAACCTCTTATTCCCCCTGAGTACATACTCTGTCTTTCCCCTGAGTACATACCCTGTCTTTCCCCCGAGTACCTACCCTGGCCTTCCCTCCTAAGCCAGGCCCTAACTTTCCTCCAAGTACATACCCTGTCCTTCCCCTGAGTATATACCCTGTCCTTCCTCCAAGTACATACCCTGCCCTTCCCTTAAGTACATAACCTTTTCTTCCCTCAAGGACATACACTGTCCTTCAGAAGTACCTATCCTGTCCTTTCCTCAAGTACAAAGCTTGAGTTTCCCTGAAGCACATACCCTGATCTTCCCTCAAGTACATACCATGTCCTGCCTACACGTACACACCCAGTCCTTCCCTCCAAGTACATATCATGTCCTTTCCCCAAGTATATAACATGTCCTTTCCTCACGTACATATCCTGTGCTTCCCACAAGTACATCCCCTGTCCTTCCCTCTAGTACTTATCCTGTCCTTCCCCCTAGTTCATACCCTGTATTCCCTCATGTACATACCCTGTCCTTCAGGCAAGTACATACTCTGTCCTTCCCTTGAGTACATGCCTTGTCCTTCCTTGAAGTACATGACCTCTCCTTCCCCTGAGTATGTACCCTGTCCTTCCCTCAAGTACATACCCTGTCCTTCCCTTGAGTACCTAACGTGGCCTTCCCTCCTAATACATACCCTAACTTTCCTCCAAATAAATACTCTGTCCTTCCCCCCAAAGACATAGACTGTCCTTCCCCTGAGTACATACACTGTCCTTACCTCCAAGCACATACCCTGTCCTTCCCTCCAAGTACATACCCTGTCCTTCCCTTAAGTACATACCCTTTCCATCCCTCAATACATACCCTGTCCTTCACAAGTACCTACCCTGTCCTTTCCTCAAGTACATATTCTGTCCTTCCCCCCAATACCTACCCAGTCCTTCCCCTAAGTACTTACCATGCCCTTCCCTTGAGTACATACCCTGTCCTTCCCTCAAGTACATACCCTGTTCTGCCCTTGACTACATATCTTTTTCTTCTCTCCAAGTACATATCCTGTCCTTTCCCCAAATATATAAGCTGTCCTTCCTGCAAGTACATAACCTGTCCTTCACTCAAGTACATAACCTGTCCTTCCCTCGAGTGCTTATGCTGTCCTTAGCCCAGTACATAGCCTGTCCTTCCTGCAAGTACTTTCCCTGTCCTTCCCTCAAGTACATACCCTGTCCTTTTCTCTGGGTAAATACGTTGTCCTTTCCTTGAGTACATACCCTTTCCTTCCCCCAAGTACATACCGTGTCCTTCCCTTAAGTACATAACCTGTCCTTCCCTCAAGTACCTACCCTGTCCTTCCCTCAGGTACATACACTGATCTTCCCTCAAGTACATACCCTATCCTGCCCTCAAGTACATACCCTGTTCTTCTCCCTAGTACTTATCCTTTCCTTTCCCCAGGTATATAAATTCTCCTACCCTCCAATACATACCCTGTACTACCCTCAAGTACATTCCCTGTCCTTCTGATAAGTACATACCCTGTCGTTCTCTCGAGTACTTACCCTGTCCTTCCCCCTAATATATACCCTGTCTTTCCCTCAACTACATGCCCTGTCCTTCCCATAAATAAATACCTTGTCCCTCCCCAGAGTACATACCCTGTCCCTCCCCCCAGGACATATCCTGTCCTTCCCCTGAGTACAAACCCTGTCCTTCTCCCTGAGTCCATACCCTTTCTTTCACCCAAGATCTTACACAGTCCTTCACCCTGAGTACATGCACTGTACTTCCCCGAGTACATACACTGTCCTTCACCTGAGTACATACCCTGTCCTTCCCTAGGGTACATACCATATCATTCCCCCAAATTCATGTCCTGTCCTTCCTCCGAGTACATACCTGTCCTTCCCTCCAAGTATATGCCCTGTCATTTGCCCCAGTACTTGCCCTATCTTTCCCTCAAATACATGCCCTGTCCTTACCCCGAGTACATTTCCTGTCCCTGTCGACAAGTACATACCGTTGCCTTCTCTCCAGACACATATCCAGGCCTTTCCCCAAGCACATACCCTGTCCTTCTCTCAAGAACATGCCTTGTCCTTCCCACGAGTACATACCCTGTCCTTCCCTCCAAATACATACCTGTCCTTGCCCCAGTACATACACTTTCCTTCCCCTGAGTACATGCCCTGTCCTTCCCTACAATTAGATTTCCTGTCCTTCCCTCAAGGTATATACCCTGTCCTTCCACCAAGTACATACCCTGACCTCCCCTCAAGTACATACCCTGTCATTCCCTCCAAAAACATATCATGTCCTTTCCCCAAGTATATACCCTGTCCTTCCCATAGTACATACTCTGTCTTCCTCTCCAAAGACATAACCTGTCCTTCCTTCAAGTACATGCCCTGTTCTGCCCTCCAGTACATACCCTGTCCTTTCCTCAAGTACATACCCTGTATTTCCCTCAAGTACATCCTTTCTTCTGAGAACTACGCTGTCCTTACTTAGAGTACATACCCTGTCATTCACCCTAGTACATACCTTGTCCTTCCTTCAAGGACATGCCCTGTCCTTCCCTCGAGTATTTACCCTGTCCTTCCCCCTAGTACATAGCCTGTCATTGCCGCAAGTACGTGCCCTGTTCTGCACTCCAGTACATGCCCTATCCTTCCGCCAAGTACATACCATGTCTTTCCCTTAAGAATATACCCTGTCCTTACTTCAAGTACATACCCTTTCCTTCCCCAGAGAGCATACCCTATCCTTCCCTGCAATTACATTCCATGTCCTTCCTTCCAGGTACATACCCTGGTCTTCCCCTAAGTACATACCCTGTCCTTCCCTCAAGTACATACACTTTCTTTCCTTCAAATACATACAGTCTCCTTCCCTCAAGTACATACCCTGTCCTACACTCCAGTACATACCTGTTCTTCTCTCCAAGTACATATCATGTCCTTTCCCCACATATAACCTGTCCTTCCCACAAGTACATAACTTGTCCTTCCCTCAAGTACATGCCTTCTCCTTCCCCTGAGTACATTACCTGTCCTTCCTTCCGAGTACATACCCTGTCATTCCCCTAGAATACATATGCAGTCCTTCCCCCGAGTATATACTCTATCCTTCCCTCAAATACATAGGCTGTCATTCCCTGGAGTACATACCCTGTCTTCCCCTAGTACAAACCTGTCCTTCCCTCAAGTATATGCCCTGTCCTTCCCCCAATTACATTTCCTGTCCCTGCCGACAAGTACATACCATGTCCTTCCCTCCAGACACATACCCAGTTCTTTCCCCAAGTACATACCCTGTCCTCCTCTCAAGTACATATCCTGTCCTTCCCTCAAGTACATACCCTGCCCTTCCCCCAAGAATATACCCTGTCCTTTCTTCCAAGTACAAGCCTTGTCCTTACCCCAGTACATACACTGTTCTTCCCCTGAGTACATGCCCTGTCCTTCCCTATAATTACATTCCCTGTCTTTCCCTCCAGGTACATACACTGTCCTTCCCCTAAGTACATACCCTGTCCTTTCCTCAAGTACATACCCTTTCCTTCCCTCGAGTAGATACCCAGCCCTTCCCTCAAGTTCAGGTCCTGTCCTTCCTTCAAATATATAAGCTGTCCTTTCTCAGAATACATACCCTGTCCTTCCCTCAAGTACATACCCTGTCCTTCCCTCCAAGTACTTACCCTATCCTTCCCTCGAGTACATACCCTGTCCTTCCCCCGAGGACATACTGTGTCCTTTCCTCAAATACATGCCCTGTCCTTCCCTCAAGGGCGTACACTGTCTTTCCTCAAGTACATTCCCTGTCCTTCCCCTGAGTACATATCCTGTCATTCTCCCAGAGTACATACACAGTCCTTCCCCCGAGTATATATCCTATCCTTCCCTCAAATACATATCCTCTCCTTCCCTCGAGTACATACCCTGTCCTTCCCCTAGTACATACCCTTTCTTTCCCTCAAGATCATGGCCTGTCCTTCCCTCAAGTACATACCTTGTCTTTCCCCCAAGTACATACCCTGCCCTTCCCCCTGAGTATATATCCTGTCTTTTCCCTGAGTACATACCCTTTCCTTTCCCCGAGTACATACCCTTTCTTTTTCCCAAGTACATACCCTGTCCTTCCCCACAGTACATACTCTGTCTCTCCCTGAGTACATACCTTGTCCTTCCCTCCAGGTTCATACCCTGTCCTACTCCCGAGTACATACCCTGCCCTTCTCTCCAAGTTTATATTCTGTCCTTCCCCCCAGTACATACCCTGCCCTTCCCACAAGTACTAACCCTCTCCTTCCCTCGAGTACACACCCTGTCCTTTCTTCCAAGTACATACTCTGTCCTTCCCCCCAGTACCTACCCTGTCCTTCCCCTTAGTTCTTACCATGTCCTCCCTTGAGTACATACCCTGTCCTTATCTCAAGTACCTACCCTGTTCTACCCTCGAGTATATACCTTGTCCTTCTCTCCAAGTACCTATCTTGTCCTTTCCCCAAGTATATAAACTGTCTTTCCAGCAAGTACATAACCTGTCCTTCCTTCAAGTACATACCTTGTCCTTCCCTCATGTACTTACCCTGTCGTTCCCCCTAGTACATACAGTGTCCTTCCCTCAAGTACATGTCCTGTCCTTCCCCAGAGTACATACCCTGTCCGTCCCTCAAATACATACCCTGTCCTTTTCTCCAAGTAAATTTGCTGTCATTTCCTCAAGTACATGCCCTGTCCTCCCCCAAGTACATACCGTGTCCTTCCCTCAAGTTCATGCCCTGTTCCTCCCTCTATTACATACCCTGTCTTTGCCTCTAGTACATACCCTGCCCTTTGCTCAAATACATACCCTTCCTTCCATCTGAGTACATACTGTGTCCTTCCCTCAAGTTCATGCCCTGTTCCTCCCTCTATTACATACCCTGTCTTTGCCTCTAGTACATACCCTGCCCTTTGCTCAAATGCATACCCTTCCTTCCATCTGAGTACATACCGTGTCCTTCCCTCAAGTACATGCCCTGTCCTTCACCCTAGTACATACCCTGCCCTTCTCTCAAATACCTACCTTGTATTTCCCCCAATTACATACTGTGTTCTTCCCTTAAGTACATACCCTCTCCTTCCCTCAAGTACATACCCTGTCCTTACCTCTTAGTACATATCCTGTCCTTCCCTCCAAGTTCATACCCTGCCCGTCTCTCAAAGTATATACACTCTCCTTCCCACAAGTACATACCATGTACTTCCCTCAAATACATACCCTGTCCTTCCCTCAAGTACATACACTGTCCTTCCTCAGTACATACCTTGTCCTTTCCTTAATTACCTACACTGTCCTTCCCTCAAGTATATACCCTGTCCTTCCCTCAAGTACATACCGTGGCCTTCCCTCAAGTAAATATCCTGTCCTTTCCCCAAGTATATAACCTGTCCTACCCTCCAGTACATACCCTGTCCTACCCTCAAGTACCTACCCTGTCCTTCCTGTAAGTACATACCCTGTCCTTTCCCTGAGTACATACCCTGTCCTTCCTTCTTGTGCATACTCTGTCCTTCACTTGAGTACATACCCTGTCCTTCCCCCAGTACATACCTTGTCCTTTCCTCCAAGTACATACCCAGTCCCTCACCCCAGGACATAGCCTGTCTTCCCCCAAGTACCTAACCTGTCATTCCCCCGAGTACATACCCTGTTCTTCCTCCTGATTCCATATGCTTCTTTCTCCCCAAGTACTTACATGGTCCTTCTCATGAGTACATACACTGTCCTTCCCCCTAATACATATGCTGTCCTTCACCTGAGTACATACCTTGTCCTTCCACTGATTACATACCCTGTCCTTCCCTCAAGTACATACCCTATCATTCCCGCACATACGTGCCCTGTCCTTCCTCCAAGTACATACCCTGTCCTTTCCTCCAAGTACATACCCTTTTCTTCCCCTGTGTACATACCTGTCCTTTCTTCCAAGTACATACCCTGTCCTTTCCCCCAGTACATACCGTGTCCATCCCCCAAGTACATACCTTATCCTTCCCAAAGTACATACCTTGTTCTTCTCTCCAAGTACATTCCCTGTCATTCCCCCAAGTACATACCCTGTCCTTTCCCCTGTCCATAATGTGTCCTACCCTCAAGTACATACCCTGTCCTTCCTGCAGTTACATATGCTTTCCTTCCCACAAGTACATTCCCTATCCTTCTTTCGAGTTTTCCCTTGTCCTTTCCCATAGTACAATCCTGTCCTTCCCTCAAGTACATGTCCTGTCCTTCCCTCAAGTACAAGCCCTGTCCTTCCCTCAAATACATGCCCTGTCCTTCCCATGAGTACATAGCCTGCCCTTCCCTCCAAGAACATAACTGTCCTTTCCTCCAGGTACATACCCTGTCCTTCCCCCTGAGTACATACTCTGGCCCTCCTCCTGAGTACATAACCAGTCTTTCCCCTGAGTACATACCCTGTCTTTCCCCTGAGTACATACTCTGCCTCCCCCCGAGTACATAACTTGTCCTTCCCACCAAGTATATACCCTTCCTTCTCTTGAGTACATATCCTGTTCCTTGCTTGAAGTATATACTCTGTCCTTCCCCAGTACAAACCCTGCCCTTCCCCCAAGTACTTACCCTGTCCTTACCTCCAAGTACATACTGTGTCCTTCCCCCCAGTACCTACCCTGTCCTTCCCCTAATTACTTACTCTTTCTTCCCTTGAGTACATACCCTGTCCTTCCTGCAAATACATAATCTGTCTTTCCCTCAAGTACATACCCTGTCCTTCCCTCGAGTAAATACCCTGTCCTTCCATCAAGTACATACCTTGTCCTTCCCTCAAGGACATATCATGTCCTTCCCTTAAGTATATTCCCTATCCTTTCCTCAAATATTTACCCTGTCCTTCCTCTGAGTATATACCCTGTCCTTCTCTATAAGTTCATACCCTGCCCTTCTCTCAAAGTATATATGCTGTCCTTCTCACAAGTACATACCGTGTCCTTCCCTCAAGTACATGCCCTCTCTTTCCCTCAAGTACATACCCTGTCCTTCCCTTGAGTACTTACCCTGTCCTTCCTCCTAGTACATACCCTGTTCTTCCCTCAAGTACATGCCTTGTCCTTCCCTCAAGTACATGCCCTGTCTTTCCTCCAAGTACATACCCAGTCCTTCGCCCAAGTACAAACCTTGTCTTCCCTTAAGTACATACCTTATCCTTCTCTCTCAGTACATACCCTGTCCTTCCCCAGAGTATATATCCTGTCCTTCCCTCCAAGTACATACCCTATCTTTCTCCCCAAGTACATACCCTCTCCTTCCCTGGAGTACATACCCCGTCCTTCCCTCCAAGTACATACCCTTTCCTTCCCTCCAAGTATATACTCTGTCCACCCCCAAGCATGTACCCTGTCCTTCCCTCAAGTACATACCCTGTCCTGCCCTCAAGTACATACCCTGTCCTGCCCTCAAGTTCATTCCTTGTTCTTTCCTCCAAGTACATATCCTGTCTTTTTCCCAAGTATAAAACCTGTCATACCCTCAAGTATATATCCTGTCTTTCCCTTGAGTCTTACCCTGTCCTTCTCCCTAGTACATACCCTTTCCTTCCCTCAAGTACATGCCCTGTCCTTCCCTCAAGTACATGCCCTGTCTTTTCCCTGAGTACATATCCTGTCCTTCCCTCAAGTACATGCCTTGTCCTTCCCTCAATTAGATACCCTGTCTTTCCCTTGAGTACATACCCGTTCCTTCCTCTGTGTAAATACTCTGTCTTCCCACTGACTACATACCCTGTCCTTCATCCTAGTAGATACCCTGTCCTTCCCTTGAGTACATACCCTGTCCTTCCCTCCAAGTACATACCTTATCCTTCACTCCAACTGTCTCTTTGCTTTCTGAGTTAATAATCCTTCTCATCTGAACCTTGATCTCCCTGACACACAGCACAACTTAAATGATTTAGTAATTGGGGACAGTTTTTTGAAAACATCAAATTAAGTCATTGTTTCAGGGAATACTTCATCCCATTAACTTTTGAAAATTTTAATTTTACTGTTATAGTCCCCGATGGTGGTTGGTATGAATGTCTGTAAGGATGCACTGACCAGGGCAATGGTGGTGGTTGGATTTGTGGCGAGTGTTAGCCCCAGAATCAACAGGTACATTCATTATTACTCTAATAGGGACTTCAATTATTTATTATTGGGGGTTTAGCTAAAGACCATAACTTTAAAGGATAGTTTCTATTCATTTGATTTTAAAATATCAACACTATTTAATTTCATAATCTATGCTTATCCCATTTAAAATGTTATTGATAATTTGGGGTAATATGCAGCAGCATCAAAAACTAATTTTATGCATTCATCAGGGTAAGCTTAGTCACATGCAAATTATATTTCCAAAATGATGGGCATAGAGAAATTCCTTGGCATTTGTTTATTTTCTGAGTGTCTGCACTGGGATAGATAATTTACATATATTGTTTCAAACACTGGAGCTTGGGAATCAGAGTGCCTGGATTTATTCTGTGACTGAGGTCTAATTATTTAACCTCATCTGCCTCATTGTAGTTATCTAAAACATGGGGCTAATAATGGTGCTTGTTTCATGGGGCAGCCATGGGAATTTTACAAGATAATGTGCTTGGTAAACACTCAACCCATACTTGTTATTGTTATGATGCTTTCAGATACCTGATGTGGTTGATGCTCACACAGCTGTTAAAAGCGTAGGCAGAATTGCAGAATTAGGGACCGTATGCATGTTGTCAACCCCTGGCTCCTAGTACTTATTGAATTTACTTAACATTGTTTCCACATTCAGTAACTAAACAATGTATTTTGAGGCTGCAGGAGCTGTTTGCAAAATGTTTTCTTCCTAGACTTAAGCAATTCGATTTCCTCCATTAAGTTTTTGGTCAGGTATTTATTTAGGATTGAGGGAAACAGGAAAAGTAGCAGTATACCTGCCCTGCATCTACAACTTCACTTTATTTCTGTACCTAA